>PYHW01009669.1:1409258-1423909 GCA_013186435.1 Turdus rufiventris | reverse complement strand
AGAATAGAATAGAATAGAATAGAACTTTTTTTTCAGGTGAAAAGAGCACAAAGAGCTGCTCTGGCATGATTAGAGATTTCTTTATAAGGGGTTACTTGTAGGCTACAGCTAGCTCTTCATAATTCTCCTTGACAGAGTGGACATCACTGGAGCATGCTGCATGCCAGTTTCTGACATGGACCATGAGAAACCGTTCTGCTTGACTTTAAATTCTAATGAGACCTTATACTGTCCCCAAATCTGCCCTGGTCTTGGGAATAGAAAGAGAACTTCTCCACAATGACTCAAAAGCTGCCATTGCTTCTAGCATTCTTGAAGTATCGCCAATTATTCACTGTTTTTATTCATTGATTTTGTCAGTGCTTCCAGTTTGGAAACACTGTGAAGAGAAAAGCTGCTTGCTCCTGAAAAGACTGGTAGAAAAAGCTGTTTTCTGTTTCCATAGGATAAAACTGATTTACACTTGACACTGATGTTAATATATTCCTGTGAAATCAGTCTTCTGGAAATCAGAGGGATTGAGCAGCTAAATCACATGCTCACATCTCAAATAATCAGGAATCAGAGTCAAGGAGAAAGGTTAAATTTCAGGTTTGAAGAAGCATTGGAGAGGTAGAATGCTTGAATTTTGGACTGAATGATTTTTCGTTTCATGGATACTTTAACAGATGCACTTTGTTCAATAGAGTCCTCTGGATATCAGCATTAATACTAAATTATTCCATTATGGTCAGTACAATTGTAATGAATGCATGAATCATTAATGCCAATATTTCTTCTATAGTTTCTTACAGCAGTAGTTAGGTATTTCCAAGCTAATGCAATCCTAGTACAACTGATACTAAAAAAAAAAAAAAAAAAAAAAAAAAAAAAAAAAAAAAAAATCATATGGGAACAAATGCAGAAAAAGGGTCCTAGGATGATTGCAGTGATAAAGAATAAATTTTATTGGTATAGACTAAAAGTGCTTTTCTGGATTCACCCTGAAAGATCCCTATAAATACCTCAGTGAAGCAAACATCTGAGAAAAAGAGTTGTAAAAAGCAAAAGACTATGCTGGAACAAAAATATATTACTCTAAACTAGTAATAAATGCATTTATTGGATTCTTGTTAAATATCCATTCAATTATTTTTTTGTATTACTTTCCAAATAGCATGGGGGGGGCAAGAAAGCAATCCACTTTTGAGATGGGTTTGGATGACTATAATTAAGACAATTATACAGAGTAATTATTTACAATAGCTGAGGATGACACTTTCTGGTACAAGCTTTACCTTCCAGGCCAATTTTTGTGAAGAATTTTTCTACAGTGAATGTAATGTCTTGTCTTATTTTGTTCTCTCTGGGGAAAAAAAAAAAACAAACAAAAACAAACAAACCAAAACAACCCTCCCTGCCCCTCTCCAAACCAAAAAATATACATATATTTAAAAAACACCTTGCACAAAGGAAGCCAGTGACATATCTTATTGTGAGTCTCAACCATAGGATACTGTTTGTTAAGGAAACCTGGACACACATTTCTAGATGGGCTCAGCACTGGATGCTTGGGAAAAGGAGGTTTCTGAACTGGGAGCAAATTGAAATTAGGTTGAATAAAAGGAGCATCCATCCTGTTAGCATAGCAGTGTTGCAGCTGGGTCTTCTGCATCTCTCCTCTGTTCCTTCATGACAAACTTGCTTGTCACGCTATAAGCCTAAATGAGCACTTAGGTAATATGTAGTCCTGGGATAATTCCTATGTGCTCCCTATCTTTCTTTTCTCCTAGCATAGAGTAAATTCTTTCTTTCCATAGCCCAGCTAAACACCTTCCTCTTGTAAATTCATGAGAAAAAGGAATTATTTAACCTGGCCATCCATAGGCTTCTTTCTGGCTCTAATATTAATTTCTTCTTTAGTATCTCACCAGCCTAATCCACATCAGCACATTTTTCAGTTGCTTTTGCTGCTGGTTGTGGCACTCTCATTTCCATATGAGTGAACTGCTTTATTAAGTCTTTGTATTTTTATTTGCTAAGAGAGTTAATTGCTGGGTATGTGTCAATAGTATATTACAGATGTTTACAGTAATTATGCCTAATTTAATTGCTTCATTTAAGGGCTTCCAGGGCAATGAGTGATGGCAACATAAAATTTTTGAAAAGTTGGAGTATGTACTGGTTGCTCTTATTAAAGATATTCCAAGAAGCAAATTTAGGTGATGCCTGGAAGCAAAATGAAGGAAAAGAGGCTATTGAGGTGTGTTGTATGTAGGGGAGGGTGTCCTACACTTCACACACAATGCGGATTGCCTGTGGTGGAGACTGATGAAAACACAGGAAAACGTTGCATTTTTCAGGCCTTTCAATTTACACAGTTCTTGAAAGAAGAGAAACAACCAATGCCTGTGCTTTTGTTTCCTGCAGCACACAGTCGTGCTCTTGTAAAGAATTAACAAGTGTAAGCCTTTTACACACTCTCTACTGGACAAAATTCTCTACTTGAGGAGGAACAGAAGCTTTTAAAAGGGCATAGTCATGAGTACTATAGTGGGAATATAAGTAATGGAAAAAGAGTATGGGGAATAAAACTGGTGCCAAGAAATAGCAGAAACGAAAAGTGGGAAATTGAACACAGTAAGGCTTAGCTAAGTGAACACCTGCCTTCTGGCTGCTGGAAAGGAATATTTCTCTTTCCACTTTGAGACTGATAATTGATTATTAAAGGTGGCATAATGCTTTTCAGTTATATTTTACTTTAACTGCACTGCAGGCAATCATCATGTAGAGAAATTATTCTCAAAGCCCAAGATATTACAAATAATTACTTTAATAGTAATTGAATTATGTCTTATAATCAGTATCATGTAAGAATTATATTTGAAAATGCACTAGTAAGGATATGTAAGTTTGTAATTCTGCTTGAAGTGATACATGCTTCAATTACATGTCAACTGAAATTAGTGCTAAATCTAATGAAAACTGTACATGCTACTCTTCAGACTCTTTCTAAACTCATAGTGAGACTTGCAATCCATTGAGTATGACACTAGAATCCATAATGTTGCCATTACGGACACACATTATATTAATATATACAATAGGCATCTTTCACAAGCAGGTTACAGCACAGATGCTCTAAACTCCTATGTATAATACATTACATAAATCTGACAAAAGATGTTGTTACTAATTGTCTTGACCCAGGTGGTTTTGTTAATTCACATGCATCTAGACATGCAATTGCCATAAAAGAATCTCTTTGCAAAACTTGACATCTAGAAAAGAGGTCATAAAAGATCATGGCACATCTACAGTCTGGAGCATAATTTAAATTCTAGTGCATACAACAAAAATAGATGGTTGGATACGTCTTTTCTGAAGTGGGTTTAAGAACACAGAGGTAAGTAATAGATGTATAATTCTACTGCAGTTTTAATTTTATGGCAGAAGGAATAAGGATAATATGCAAAAAAACCCATCCCAAATCTCCTAATTGTTACTAAAAGTATGTCAAAAGAGAAAAGGGAACCAAGTAGAGAGGATGACTGACATAGTATGTCCAAATTTCTTCATGTCTAGTTTGAAATGCATTCTTCATACATCAAATAGAGAATTAAAAGTTCAAAAATCACACAATAAATACAAATGTAAATATTTTGAGAAACACTTTTATTTCCTTTATTTTAAACTTAATTAAACTGACAAGCATTTTTCTGGAAGTTTTCTGGATCTAATCTGGTTCTGCTGTCCATATTTATGATACAAATATTCTGGGATAAATTAGCAAACTCATCATGTATGCAGCCTTGACTGTGATGTCAGAAACACAATTGTATGTAATAACAGAGTTTAAAATCCCATCTGCAGGTACATGGAAAGTATTATGCTTACACTTCACAGTGTGGTTTTCTGTATTTTCTATGTGAATGTATCACAAAATAATCAGGTTTTAATAAATGTATCAGTTTGAAATAAGAGGTAATTTTACAAGCACCATATGATTGTAATGAATAAAATTCTTCTGCCATAAAAATCAGTAAGACTTTTAACATTAACTATGCTGGGGAAAGTGATTTACCTCATGTGTTTTGTCCAATTTTTCCTGATATTTCGCATGCAAATATAGTGGGGGCAAATATACAGAAAGACAAATCAATCTTTCTTTGGCAATTTCAATGAAATAAGGTTGGCATAATCTTTATTTTTCTTTTGGAAAAAGAAAAGACAGCCTTCTTTTGACGTAAGTGATTACTGTAACCCCATGAACATGACCTTATTATACTCTTCTCATAGTTAATAAAAATACTGATAGCTACCTTATTTTTATCCTGGCTTTATTTTCTCTTTCTTATTGTAATTTATAAAAGTAAATTATTGCAAAGATTGTACATCAAGGGAATAACAAGCGTGGCCTAATATCTAGTGTAGCTACAATGCAGCTGAGTCGTTGTGATTCAGTAATACCTACACAAAGAGCCAGAAGAGTGAAACAAGAGAAAAAATATTTAAAAGGTCACAATCTATTTCCAAGCCCACATCTATTGTGACTAAAGAGAAGTGAAGGTAAATGCCAGCCTTGTCCTAAGAAAAGGAATAGTGTAATGATTATCTATTCAAAATTCACACTTCTACAGTAATAGTTTGTTTTGAGACCAACACTAGAACAGGCCATTATACAATGTGGGATAGTGCTTGGGAGTTGCTTGCATCCTTTCTAGTTCTGAAAGGTTCTGGTAATTGTAGAGGTCAGCATATTATATGCAGTTCTTTTTCTGATAAACCTTTCTGAAGAAAATATTTGAGTCTAAAATAGACTTTATAAATGTGCTAACTCTTATGTTTCAAGTTGACAGAGGCACAATATTTTACTTCCTTGCTAAAATGAAATTATGTGATGCCATAATTTTCATTAGTTTCATTAAGTTCTGCGGACAGTTTTGGGGATTCCTGTTTTTTGAAAACTTCTTCCTAATATTAATGCAGCATTTTACTGGGTGTCAAGCTATGTTTTAAACATCTGCAGAAGAACAAAAGGAATTCCTGGAAGACTGAGCTATTTTTTTACTGGTTGTCAGTCTGGGACCCAGGTCCAATTTCTTCCTTTGCCTGAAGGAATTTACACTCATGTTTCTCTGTTCCCAGAAGAGTGTCCTCACTATGAGGGCATTCAGCCTTTTTGGTTAAGATTTGTCAAATTCTCTTGTTAAAGCTAATCCAACTCACACAGGAGAATCCTACTTTCTGATTAACATACTGGGGCTGTATCACCTGTCTTAAGCCAGTTAAGACAGCACTAAAGTGAAAGGAGTCTCACTTCCTCCCCTCTTCTATGGAGTGTGACAAGGGAATGGAAGAACACCTTCCTAGACCAAAAGACTTAGTTTTTACTGCAACACATTACCACCAGGGCAGTGGGTTGTGCCTCTCAG
The DNA here is from genome assembly GCA_013186435.1 of Turdus rufiventris. Lineage (NCBI taxonomy): Eukaryota > Metazoa > Chordata > Aves > Passeriformes > Turdidae > Turdus > Turdus rufiventris. The sequence goes on along the minus strand of PYHW01009669.1, from coordinate 1,418,495 downwards.
CTGCGTGTTAATAGATGTTTTAAAGTCAAGAAGTATTTAAGTATAATGTATTTAGAGAATGAGTGTCATAATCTTTTGATGCTAGCTTTGGGCAGTCTTTTTGGATCTGCAATATCACTTAATGATTTTGTATTTTGTACAACATATAGAAGGACTGGGTTTAGGAAATACAGAAGTAGAGGATTAGACCCAGGTCAGTGAAATCCAAATACATTTATATCCACTGAATGCTTTGAGGGGATTCTATAATGATGATTCATGTCTCCCCATCTCATCCAAAACTAGTGAGGAGGGTTATGAATCTATGCACAGTTTTGTGGAGAGAGGCATTAATTAAATTGTTCTTGTTTATCCTTAAGTTGAATTAATTCTCAGTCAACTCCATTACATGTCCTTGGAGTTCACTCAAATTTGATTTTTTTAAGGCTCAGGTTATGTGTTTCCAAATCCTTTTATCTTTCAGTATGGAAAATATCTTCTAAGGATCCTGCCATGAACAACCCCCAGATCATAAAATTGGATAAAATTTTTGAGGCTGGCAATGACCGTACAGTAATTGTCAAGATATTTTTCCAAAGAGTCCTTCCATATGTGTTAATAGACTCAGATTTTTCATTCTGTCAGAAGAAAGGAATATCCTTAAGATGTTAATACTTGAGAAATACTTGATTCTGAAACTAAACTTGAACTAGTATAAAGTAATCAAAAAATTAAAATAAACTGTTTAAATGCTTTACTAGAAACATTCACACTCCCCTTTTTATTGTTAATTTTTTTAACAGTTGAGATTAATGATTTTTCAAGTCATATTTACAGACTGAGGATGTTTTACATATTTCCTGAGATGCAGTTTGGATGTTCCCAATTTAAAAAGAATAAAGGAAATCTAAAAGAATGTACAATTAAACTATAAAAGTAAAATTTTGCATAACACAACAGACACTAATTCCCATGCTTTTATAAACCTGCATTTTTATCTTTTATTTAGCTTTTTGTTTTCTAAGTAATGGTCTCATTCCATTCAAATAACTCAGTGAAAACCTTAAAACCATCAACATTTTAAAACTCAAAAAATTAAGAATTAATTTAAGTGTATCAACTTTTATGTAGCATGGGAATGTTTTTTAAATTATACCTATATTTGCTTAAGTTTGTTAAGCAGATGTGGGATTAATTATATGTTCAACAAGTGCCTTGTTGAACAGAGGTCCATTTCTTGTTAAAACCCGGTGCTTAAGTCCACGGCCATATATGGCATTTTGGAACTTGTTAGTGCATTAAAGTATGAATGTAGTGTGATTATTTTTGTATAAAACATTTCCCTTTAGACTACCAGCTCTAGTGATTCACAAACTGAATTGTCCAGTTAGTTGCACAGATCCTTGTTTCGCACATACAATAAATTTACCTCTAAAATGTCTTCTCTGGATACTAAATAGTGACAATATAAAGAGATGAGAGAAAGTATTTGTCCTCAGGAAAGCAGGAAATTGAGGATATTGAGCTACAAGGGCAACAGCAAAAACATGAAATTGTGCATCATCTCACACAAACAAAACTAAGTTTATGGTATTCGAGAGAAAATCAGTGATAAAGCCCATATAAAAAAAATAAAAAAGGAAGTGACTTTCACTTGTTGCTCATTTCTTCAGAAAACTGCCAGTAGGTGTTCTTTTCAGCTTGCCTGCAAGGGAGATGAAAGGCTCCTCAGATTAATTACTGTTCAGTTGTGACAGGCTTGGGAGACAGTTTCTATTCCAGAACCTACCTTTTTTTTTTTTTTTAATGGTGGTTTTCCTTCATTTCTATCTGATCTCTGACTCACCACTGTGGAATGAAAAGAAAAGCTTTCTGTGCACTGCCCAGACTGCCACAAATGTTATCCTGGTGGTAGCATATGATTAAATATAGGGCTTTTTCTTCAGCATTTGTATTACTACTTGTAGCGGGCCCTCAGCTGAATGGAGAAAACCCAAGATCTTTCCCAAAGCACCTTGACGTGCAGTGAAATATTGGTATTTGAATTAGACCCTAATCAGGAGCAGCAGAGAAAGTGATGTGTTTCAGAGCTGCCTTTTTTTGTAGCCAATTACTCCAGGCTCCTAGTGTTCATGTCTTCCATGTACTTACTTTAATTAGCACTTTATTAGTTTGGCTTCAGAGAGATGGTACTGGAGAAAACTTTCCTGATGCTGCCAAACGGTCACAAGCAGGAGGTGATTAAATTTATTCCTGAGCAACAGGCATCTGCATGCATTCTTTGAATCTCAGTGTGCTTTAAAATGATGTGTTCCCAATAATTTATGCCCAGAGGGATGTACTGCCAGTAAATAAGTGTGAAAAACTGCCTCACAGTATTAGCACTGTCTATATGCTATTCATTTAGATCTATTTTAATAATAGGATTCTTGACTCCTCCCCATTAAGATCAAGTTGATTTATGTTAATGGCGAAAGAAATATGCAATGCAAGGGCCTAATTTTTGTTAGATTGGAAGGGGAAAAAAAGCATCATTTTCTGCTCAATACAATTCTTTTTTATTGCTTCCATTATGAGTAGGTCTGTTGTCTTCATTTTATAGCTATTAACCCCAATGTTGTCTTCAGAGACAATTATTAAAGAAGACTGTGCTAGTCAAAACAGCAAAAGAATTGAATAAACACAGATGATTTAAGAGAACACAGACAGGGATGTTTTCTCTAAGTCATGAGAAATGGTAAATTCAGAAGATGAAGTTGTAAATCCTGTGGGTTTTGTTAAAGTGAAAATGATAGCAATGTCAGTGAAAACTTTTGTATTAATTAAAGGCTAGATGGCTGGTTAGGCTCTTTAGCCCATCATATGCCAGCTGTGTGGAATGTCTCCAGGGGCAGGGGGCAGGGAATGAAGGCTGTTGAGGGCAGATGGAGATAAAGCACAAGTAGGACACTTCCTACCTAAATAGTATGGCCTCCATTCTACTTCTAAGTGCCTGATATTAAGCAGGTGAATTTGCTTGGGTTTTGTTGTGGTTTTTGTTTGTTTTCTTTAAATCACCAAACTATGTCAGCAGGTCTATGGACAGGCAAACCAGCCCTTCTCCTGGGAGGAAGAGTCTGAGTTTCTGGATCTCTGGGTGGCACTTACTGATGGCTGCTTCCCTTGTTACTATTGCTCCACATCTTCCTTTTCTGGAATTGTACTGTGGAGGATGCACAGCAGGACCACAGCATTCTAGCTGCTGGAGTACACTTTTTGTCAGTTTGCTTAAATTTTTGAATGCTACTGCAGAAGTTATTGAACATGCTCTTCCCATCTAATTGCAGTGTTGTTCATGAACAGGTGACTTGTATCTGCCAGTTCATGAGTTCTGGCTGAAGTCATTGAAAAGATAATGATTTGCTAACAATTTACAAGACCTGTCTGGGGGTTCATTGTTATACTATGGCCTAACTGATTTAAACCAAAGAAAAAGTTAAAGGAATGCAACAACAGTCAATGTCAATCACTTTTTTTCTTCATATATAGCTAAAATATTTTTTTATTAGAGCTAATGAAATACACAAACAAATTAAGAAATTGATTCACTATCCTGTACATAAATATCATGCATGAATTCAATAGATTCATTTGTTTTTTTTCAAGATTGTGCAACACAGCATTCAGCAACCTGTTCTGACATACACTTTAGACAGTCATTTGTATCTATGCTGAGGGAGTACAAAATACAGTGGATGGCTAACCTAAGGGCATAGCCCTGTGTTTCTTTACAAAAACCTCTTCATTGTAAAGGAAGGGATTAATGAAGAATTGTATCTTAATATGAACCAATAACATTTTGTTCTTTACAGACAACATCTTGGAAAGAACAGGAAAGCAAAGACTGTTGGCCGAAACAACCAGAAGATGCTGCCAGCTTGTATCACATCCATTGAAAAGAAATCTTCTCAAGATGGTATATTTTTGTGAGACTCCACAAAAAAGTACAGCAAAAATTCTAAACAGCTCAATTTTAATATCAGCCGATATTAATTTTGCAAAAATCTCAAACCTGAGTGTTTTTCCACTTTTTCTGCTATCAGTGTCATATAATGACAGGTGGCAGAAGTTCCCTGGAAATGGGCAAGGAGTAACATCTAGCTTCATTCACCAAGATCACCAATAGCACTATGACTTGCTGAAGTTTGACAGAATCACTAACACAGTCCAGATTAAAAAAGTTGGTGTTGTCACTGGTGCTCTCATGTCTCATAAGCAGGGCTGCTGAACTGTGCCTGACTGGATCTACAAACAAATTTGTGAAAAGCAGAAATGGATAGTTTCTGCATCCTCTCTGGTGTTTTTAAAGCCGTACAGTGTTTAATCTCTTTTGAATTGCAGGTGGCTGGTTTAGAATTGGTACTGTTTGTTATATGATAGCTCCGCCCAAGATCTGAAAAGGAAATCAATCACAAACCTACACACCCTTGGGAAGGCCTAGGTGAGTCCTGCAACAAACTTGCACTGCAAAAAATTAGGGTGAAATTGTCTTCCTGTATTGTATCTACTGTGTTACATGCAAGAAATCTATGAATGCGCACAGTGAAGAAAACCAACAGATATGTTCAGAAGGTATGAAAGAATTGGATTCTGACTACTAAAGAAATGCTTTTTTCTCTATTCAGTAGCAACCATATTATACACTTTATTACTTCAGTTTGCAATGTTAGTCTTTATACTTTATATTCAACAGGAAAAGCAATTAACTTTTTAGATAGCCATCTGTCTATCTTCTGTCTAGCTGTCATTTTCATTTAAGAATTCTTTCCTTAAATCAGCTTCTGCCATTTATGTAACACAGGCAGAAAATATTTCATTTATTGGTGAAATGCATTTTATTCTAGGGGCAAATAAAGATAAACAATACAGAAAACCAGTAATATCCCTAGCACAAAAGCAGAATGAATTTTTTTGATTCAAAATAATGGGGTAATAGTTATTTTTCCAAGACACAAGTTACATGGCATGAAAGACAGCAGCTAAATAGGTTGTCCATGGATCAAGAATGTGTAATTGAATAGGATGGTGTATAATAGTCTTATGTATTCACATGAGTCACACAATGTTTTTAAATACTTTGTCTTTTATAGACAAGATTTCAGTGATATTTGTGAGTAGCAGAAAAAAATATGTAAGAAAATAGATCTTATAATGGAAAAGGGTAGTTGGTCAGAATAGATATTAAGAGGTTTTGTCTTTCTGATTTGTGTGATTCTGAATTTGGTCTTGTTTGATTTTGTTCTGTCAGACTCTTTAAAGAAATATATTAATTAAATTGCATGAAATTTAAATATGTGAACTAATCTTTCCTCAGCTAGTCAAAATCTGGCATTAACAGTATAGGATATTACATGGTATTTAAAATTCATTGGCTTCCTGAAATAATTTTCTGCCCATATTTAAAGTTAAGAGTGATCTAGATTGCAATATGACTTTAAAATCCTCTTAAGTAGCAACATCAAATACTTACACAAGACAAAGTGACAATACTACACCAAAAATACTTGATTATAAAGTTCAAAGTAAGAATTCTAGAAAGCAATATATTGCATTATATATATGCAATATATACATAAAAAATATGTTAATCTGCTTGACTAAAAATAGGATTTTTTATTATTTATAATATATATGCAATTTTAATGCAGTTATCATATTTATCCAGTCCAAAGGGGAGAATGAGCAGGAGTGAACAAATGAAGTACTTACTGTACTGTGTGGATTAACTGTAGCGGTTTCTTCTGAGAGTTTAAGGTGATTTGCTTAAAATCAGAATAGAAACTGAAAAATTAAATTCAGAAATGGCTTCTAGAGTCTTTAGTCTTACCTCCATATGCCTCATAGCCTTTAAAAAAATTTTTCCTTTCTCAAATGGAAAAATAATGAGAATCTGTTGCTGCTTGTATTTAAAACCAGAAAATTTTAATTTTGTCCTTAAAACCAGGATTTTTGTCAATTCAAACATTTTAACTATATTTTAATATGATGAAAAGTAATGAAAACTAATGGACTGCTTAATAATGTCTGTAATAAGAAAATTTTTATTTCTTTCTAGTTTGATGAATTTTTGTTTTTCTCATAAAACCAGCATTAGAACCAGAATGAGAATTTATTTCAGTTTTTTTGTCACTAGAGCTATATTTCACTGAAAAAAGAAACATAATCCTTAGGATTCCAGCAGTATGACTAACTGGTTTCTGCCTGAAAGCATGAATAATGGCATTTAATTTTTGAATACTTTTCCACAAAATAATAATAACAACAACAACAATAACAATAATAATAATAAATTAATAAGTACATAAATTATAATAAAGTGTTACATAATATAGAAATATGGCATTGTGAAAACTAAATTTTAATTTATATCAAAAGGCATAAAAAAGTTCATTATAAATTATATTTTCCAAAAGATACAATCAATTTTTGTATGTAATCTCTTTTGTCAGCTTATTAAATAGGTGCACTAATAAGAAAGGAAATACAGAACTCATTGAAATGAATGCCTAATTTTTAACCTTTGTTGAAAGTTTGTGTTTTTTCTAATGAAATGTTTTTACATAAATGAAAATTTAGACAGGAAATGCACAAAGCTTATAGTGGCAGGAAAGTGGCAATGGTCAGAGATTTTAGGTGACAGCACGAGCATAGTCATCATCTTTCAGTCAATATTGCTAATTGTAAAATGATCTAAAATGTATCTGTCTCTTGTACAGATCTCTGATACCTTTAGCTGAAATGAATATTTTGATACAGCATTTTGTGACTTAATTGTTATTCTTCTTGCTCTGTAAAGTTGTAATATATGGAAAATACTGCAGACTTCTATTCCCTGATGACCTATTGAGTACATGAAATATTGAGAGTCTTTGGCTTGCATTTTAATAGCTTGCATCTAACCTACATTTGTCAGGCGTTTGCTTGTGTGATCAAATTGAATGGTGATGTTTTTAATTGTGACTTAATCAGAGAAGAATAAAATACTGACTGTTCGATGCCCATTTTTCACACACAGCTTTACATTTCATGGATAAAAATGTGGCCTTAAAACTAGACTTCTATGCTTCTAAAGTTTGTAATCATTAACAGACATCTGAAAAATTGTTGGAAGCTACTTGGATAATATGAGAAAATAAAAGTAGGTTCTATGAAAAAATGTCCTAATTTCTCCAATTCCTGGTTTCATATAAATTCAGATGTGATTGGTTCAGCTACTCAGATTTTCCTTGAGATGCTGCAGCTGGCTCAGTAGCACTACTGGTATTCTGTCACATCATGTTACACATCTGTTCTTTTTGCTAAGACACTACCCATTTCCTGTTTTGATATCATCACAAAAATATTTGGAAGGGCTAGTTGTGTTTAATGTTAACCATCTAAACACAAACAGCTCTTACTACAGTTTTTAGCACTTTAAAATATAGATAACCAAGAGGTGGCAGTAGTCCATCCTGCAGTTACTGTGTTTTATCATTACAAGTACATGCTTGCCTTTCTTCGATAGTCTCAATTATTTCAAATCAAGTACATGAAATATTTTTTAATTTTTCAATTGCCTGGCATTCTGAGTATTCTACCAAAGTCTCAAAGGCCTCTGTCAGAAGTAGAGAAAAGTAAGTATCCCCTTTAAAGGCTTCATGATGTGAAGACAGTGAAACAAGTGCCTATAAAGACTGCGTTGGCATGAGTGAGACCTTTGATCCTCATGAACAGTGGGAGGCCACTGAGATCAGTTCAGTTGGTTGGTGCTAATAACACAAAGATTGTGGATTTGATCCCCATCATGGAACATTCACTTCAGAGTTGGTCTCAATGATCCTTGTGGGTCCCTTCCACCTTAGAATATTCTTCAATTCTGTGACAGGTTTATCCTGTTCTCCCCAGCTTAAGTGTCCCCATACTTAATGGTATGTGGAACTCTGTGGTGTGATTACATGCAGTTCTCTGGCTTTGTGAGGTCCATGTCCCAAAAAATCCACTCAAGTATGAGGGTTAAGAATGGTTACTGCTATGATTATTGCAGGAATTATCCCATGATAACCACAGGGGAAGGCATGGGAGAGAAACAAAAATGGCCAGCTGACAATAGGGCCTATGTCAGACATAAAGAATGAATTTTCCCCTGTTAGGGGTTAGCACAGCAGTGTGTGGTTGGAGAAGCAGAAGTTTATTTTCACCTTGGCCCTGTTTTTCCTCCAACATTTCTGGTTTTTAGTGAGCTTGGCTGAGCATGAGGAAGGGCTTCACACAGGAAACCAGCTGGTGTGAGGAGCAGAGCAAAGCTGGATTAGGTACGTGAAAACTGCCAGAGATCTTTTTTTATCTCATAAAGAAACTCACGTTCCATCAAGGAAATAAGATGACAGGCTGGACTTTTTCCTAAATCACATAATTCTTCCCTTTGGCTTTTATAAATTGAGGGCTGGATGGATGAGCCTTAAGGAATAAGACAGATCTGTCCTCCATTTGAAGATTCTGGAGGATCACAAAACTGTTCCCACATACAGGAACCTAAAGACCACCTAAAGAGGTGAAGGTTTGGTTAGCACATCAGACAAAAATTCCCACTGTGCAAACTTTCACAACGTATTGAATGTGATAATTTACAGTCTTAACCAGCTACTAGCTACTTCCCTAGGCTTTCTGTGGTAAAAAATAATTTTATCCATATCTTCAGAAATCCAATGAGAAATGAACTGATTTCTTTCCTGTACCAAGGAAAGGCCTCTGAGGAGAAGTATCCTCTGATGCAGGAGCAGCCAGGGCTGTGTCGAAAGAGAGGCAGTTTATACAGTCCCTAAAAAAAAAGAAGAGATGTTCTTTGCTTACTTGTGGGAAAGGTCCAGGACAGTCACACATAGGTCATTGGGTCTTTTTAAACATTGATCACAGATGATGAAGAAAAAAATCAATAGACCATAAAACAGGAAGGCAGGATTGAAAGAGGAAATGAAGGGTATGCTGATTCTAGAGACTGGTTTTTTTTTATAAAGAGTTGCACAATACAGACCGCCACAGGTTGCACATATATGTCTCAATATAAATATAAATATGCATATAAATAAAAAATATATAAATATAATATCTATAGTATAAATATATAGATATATATTCACATTTTATATTTTAATATATTTATATATTTTTATATTTATATATTTTTATATATTTTTATATATTTTTATATATTTTTATATATTTTTATATATTTTTATATAT
>PYHW01009669.1:1359226-1397604 GCA_013186435.1 Turdus rufiventris | reverse complement strand
ATCCTCAAAACTTAATATTTCTGTTAGCAGAAGAAATTTGAAATTTTTGTTGTATATCCATTGTCTTTGTGAGCTCTAGATTGTTACTGTGTTTTGTGGGGGTTTTGGGGGTTGTGTGTTTGATCTGGTCCGGGTGTAAGTTTGTACCTGCCCTGAATATTTAACAAAAACAAAACCAGGCTATTTTTAGGTATGCAACACATCACCAAGTGCTTTGAAACTCTCAATGCCTTGCAGTTTTTCTGAAACTGTAATCCTGGCCAGAACTTTGCAGAAAGCAGAGGTATTGTTCAACTTGTCCTGGATGCAGATCTGAGTATGCATATCCATGTGGAATTAAAAAACTATGCTTACACTAAGCAAACCTAATTCCATTACATTTCCCAGGCATTTTTGTGGACAGGAGTCATTCAGGAGCTACCTTTAGCCTTCCATCATTTTGCAACTTCCACCAAAGTCAAAAGATTTATTTTCAGGGAAATGAAATTGTAGAAGTGTTACTTGAAATACTGACATCAACATCAAAGTCAGTGTGGCTTTTATCTTCCTTCTTCACAGAAAGGAAGGCTGAAAAAGTCATCTAACATTAGAGTTGTATCTGATTGATCTCAGTAAGAATAAAGTTTGAACAAATTCAATTGTGAATTTGAATGCGAATGTCATCAAGTTTGAAATGACTACACCTACCTATAGGAACAAAAGATCATAGGATAGTTCCAGCTGGAAGGCTGCTCAGCAGTCTCCAGTCCTACCTCTTGCTCTCAGCAGGACCAGCTCTGAGGTCTGTCCTGGTTGCTCAGAGTTTTTATCTGGATGCGTCTTGAAACTTCCACAGATGGAGAATGCACGTCTCTGGGCAGCCTGTCCCACTGCGCCCTGTCCTCAGGGGGAAAATGTTTTTTCCTTACATCTTGTCACAACTGCTCTTGTTCTAGTTATATCTTGTCCTCTCACGGTACATCAGCATCAAGAGTCCATAGCTGTCTGCTCAGCAGCCTCCTCACAGCTGCTGAGGGGTTGCTGTGAGGTGCCCCTAAGGATATCCCTTCTCCAGGCTGAACAATTCCTAGCCCCTCACCCACACCCCACAGTGCTAACTTCCCTCCCCACAGTCCCTCCATCCTTTCAATGTCTTGATGTCTCTCTCCTGAACCTTTTCCAGTTAGCTGAAGCCTTTCTTGCACAGGGGCCCTGAATACCACCATATTCAGGGGCAAATCTTGATGCCAGGGGTATACTCCTGCTGTGTCCTGTCTCTGGATATTTGCCTGGGAAACACTAGCTGTAATTTTCACAGCCTGAAAACCAAAACCACTACCATGATCACGTGCTGGTCTGAATATCACATAGACCAGAGTCTCATGTAGATGGCATACAAAGTTCTTTATAGGTGTAGATTTGGCCTCTAAATATCAACATATTCTTTTAGCAATTTTCTTCCCAGAAATTCTGCAACTGCCACAGAAATTGTCTTGGTTAGAGCAAAGTAATGCTGGGGTTGTGGGTTTGATCCTTGTATGAGACATTCACCTAGGAGTTGCACTTTGTGATCCTAGTGGGTCTCTTCCAACTCAGAATATTCTTTTATTCTCTTTCTGAAATACCAGGGTAATTAAGTCAATTAAGTTAATTAAGCATGCAACACGATATCTGCATGGGAGTGCTAGTTGTGTTACATTCTAAATATTTTAATGAAGATTGATAGACAGTTTATGCCTCGGCTTCCTGTGGGCATGTGTACAAGGCCATAATGTCCAGTTACTTGCAGACAGGATTGCTTGAGTCACCTGTCCAGGTTAACTTCTGGCAAGGCAAGAAGAACTTGAATATATATTGAGTTATAGATATATCTGCCATATTGAGATCCAGCACACTGAAAACCAAAGCTGTAATATTAAAATACACGTGTATGTGTGCTGTACTTTGCAGTAAGGATGGCCCATTTTAAATCCCTGCATGACATTAGTGTGAGAATGTCATGTGCCTTTGTTAACAAATTTATTTTGCTTGTCAGGATCCTTCAAGAGCTCTTTAATCGAAGACAGATCTCTGAGACACTCTGTTGTACAGTGCCCTGTGGGCAGCAGGATGTTCAGGCTTGCATTTTTATTCACCATTCTGAGCAATGGTGGAACAATCTCATCAGAGCACCATTGGTTTTTTTTAGGGCTCCCTGACTCCAAATATTATTTCAATACTGCATATAGTATAATACTGTACACTACAGTGCTATGAAGTGTGTAGTTCTAACATCTTGCAGGTCTGTGAGCTTGTCTGCCATGTTCTGTGACACAGCAGAGAGCCAGCTCTCCCATTAATGCTATGACTATCTCTTCCACTTTTCAGGCAGTAGTTGTAAAGAAGGAGGCAAAGAAGTGCAAAGAAGTGATACCTTCCCAGCTACTGCAGCAGTACATGCCAAGAGAACAGCTGCTCTTCTGTAGTTATTCTTCCTTAGAGAATCTGGTCCACGAAGAGAATTAAATAAATTCATAGGCTGTAATATACCAAATGTCCTTATCTGGCCACCTATCATCCTGCTTGTGGTGACTAAAGACAGGTATTTAGGAATTTTAAGAAGCAGAGAATTATTTGAAAACTTCCTGTGTTATTCCTGATGTGCAAAAAATTACTTCAGGAATTTTCTGAAATGGACAATACATCTGGACAACCAAATTTAATAGCCACTGATAGACAATCCTTCATTGGGTTAAAGCCTTTTAAAACACATTTGCTCTTTTGTTTTCCAAAACATCCATTGAAAATGAGCTCCACAATTTAATTATGTTTCTTTGATTTAGCTGCCTGTTCCCAGGTGTCCTCCTACTCTACAGTTATCCAAAATTTCCTGCTGACATTAGCTATGCAGCTGATGTTCACAGAGGAGTAAAAGGCATTTGTAGTGATCGTTAAACTGAGCACTGGAAGTTATTGCCTTTATAAGTGGGGGGGAAATACCCACAGACCCCAAGAAATATTATTTCTACTTATCTTAGGCTACTGAAGGCATAGAATATTTAAATAAAGATTGTGAAAACCATTGCAGGTGATTGGGACTCTTTTCAATTCAGCATGTATTGTTTAACTAATGCTATCAAGCAGGAGCAGCCTGGAGACCTAACTGGGACAGATCACTGCATTTTTTATGCTAAGCTTGAAATAGGTTCGACAGAATCAAAAGTTCAATTTCTGATAGTGCCAGTTAAACCTAGCAATTTAACTGAGGCAGAAAAAAAAAAAATGGAATAGCATGTGGCTTGCTGTGTTATAGGTCTTTCAGTAAGACCTCTATGATTTTTTTATTTTATGTGGTCATAAAAGGGATCCCATAGCTGTTTTTTGTAGCTGACAGGATTTATTCTGCTCTCCTTGGAATAATTTTCTCTCCTTTGAACATTATGCAAGATAGTTCATACAGCTCAGCTGCTGCCCTCTAATTCCAGAAGGGAGTATGCTTCTTCTGTTCCATATGTTTACAGCACATAAAAGATTTTCAGATGTTTCCGACACAAAAATATTTTAAATATAGATTAATATTTCATTTATAATAGCTGCATGTACTTCTAAATGCTTTCAAAACACCAGTGGTTCAGGATGCTGGGTGATACTGTCATTTTATCAAATGTTATTATCTCAAAACTGTATTCTGAACTTAAGTGCTATTATATGATGACTGAATCTGGTAAGTTAGATAAATGAACAGGTGTTTAGCTAGGTGAAATTACAGCTCCCTCATCTTGGATACCATTTCCAAGAGAACTTTAAGATAACTGAGGTCTATGCTATCCTCTTCACAGCACCACCTGCAGGGAAAATAGTGTGAGTGCATCATGGCTACCTTGAATAATAGTAATGTTGTTCTGTACTGTTTCTTGGCCTCCACTGTGTTCTTTAGAATGTGATGAGCAACTAACCCTAAAGCAGAACATACAAACGTTGTCAATTCAGCTACTGAGTTTTATTCTTACATGAAAAGAATACTTTAATGCCCTGTAGCTTCAAGTCCTATAGCTTCGAGTCACTTGACCTTACTTCTTGACCCCAAAAACTTTGAGCAGAGAAATCATCTCAAATAAACTATTTGCAAAAAATAGTTTTCTTTAAAGGACTTTCAATTCTGACTAATAGTTTTTTTCCTTATGAAAAATTGCTAATGCAAATATATTTCACCAATATCTGATAAACAGTAAGACTTCATAATATTCACATTGCCAAATTACATATAGCACATATGTCAGCATGTACATACAAAAAATTTAGATGGGCTCAGACAGAAATACACTTTATCAAACATGATCTCCTAACTGTTCTGTATGTAGTGATTTATACGTAGTATTGATTTTATTCTGAGTGAAATATTCTTAGCTATTCCTAAGACAAATGTCATTGGTCTAGTGAATATCTCATGGCAGAAAGAAAAATTTTGGTTTTTGCCTAGATGCAGTGATATCACACAACAGTGTGAGTTTACTAAGAATACAAATGAAAAATAGACAGAAATTGGCAGCTTGAGCACCAGTAAGTATTAACACCCTCCTTGCTAATTGCTGCCATCACAAATTAATGGCAGACTTTTAAATCTCCTGACAGTGGTTATGTAACATTCCGTGGTTAAGGGAACTCAAGTCAGTACATAACAGATGCCATCATTAATATGCAACTACATATGCTTCCAGTGAACAAGTTTTTGCTATTTGAAAACAATCCTTTTAAATCCTTAGCTTCTGCTTTTCCATCCAGGTTTTTTAAAGTGAACTGTTTTTACCCTTTGCCTTTTTCCATGAGAGAGCATATTTGGACAGTATTGTAAAGATATGCTAAATGTCTATTCTTAGCACAACCAGGATTATTCACAGTTTAACAGCTTATATATATATATATTTTTTTTTTTTACTGGGCCTTGTCGCCTCCACTTTTTCTAGGAAACTTTGAAAACAGACTAAATCTCTGGAAAACCAACTGATCTGTTACCCCAGCTTAATTTCAGACCCTTACTTTTTTAAATGTTAAAACCTAACCTGATTTTCTGAGTTCTGTTTCTTCATTGAATCACTTTTTTCTTCTTCCAAACTGTTATGGGTTTCATTTTAAATAAAAGCAACTCTTCACTTACAGTGTTGCCTGACTATGCACATGAAAAGTCACCCAAAAGCAGCACATCTGTCGTCACTTTCTTTCCAGTGCCAATAGTTAAGCATGGCATTGGAAGGAGGGACCAATTAAAAAAAGGTTATTATAAAACTGTATATGAATAAGAATTATTGTTACAGGTATTCTTAATTTTTTTCCTTTCTTTGCATACCTTTTGCCATGTCCCCCTCTTCATCTATCTCTTCTTTCCCTGTGGATGGAGACATCTTCAACATTGGTTTGTGATGGATTCCTTTCACTCCTCACCCTGAGCTCTTTTCTCTTACTAACCAGGACATCAGGAGTCTAAAAGTACCTTCATGACAAAGATACACACACCCTCTTTCTCTCTCACAGATCACAGCTTGGTTTCTTTTGTCCCTTTGAATTTCTCAACAGTCTCCAACAGGGAATTGATGTCACTTCTCCTGGCAAAAAAAAAGTTGATGTACATCTGCCTTAGGGACTTGGGACTTATGTCTGAGTCACTGATGGGAATGTGACTGATCATCAGTGAATTGGAGAGGACATCTCCAGAAAGAGAACTGCACATGAAAGGCTTCACCTTGCACATAGTCACAGGTTCAGAATCTCTCAGGTCACCAGAAACATTCTGGTTTTTTCATCTCTCCTGACTGGTTTGATGGAGCCTCCACAAGTGGTGGCTTGGAAAGCAGATTGGGTTGGTGAGAGCCACATTCCAGAAATAAGTCAGCCATCTCTTTTTTTTACTAAGAGAATCAAATGATTGTTGAGTGATAAAATACACCATTGAGACAGAACTCAGTGTGTCCTGCTGTTTGTGATTGCTTTGTTTCAGGTGTGCAGGGCTTGTGTTTCTTTGCAATAATCCACACAACCCTTGTTGGCTCAACTCTTTCTTGTACCACATCTGCCTGTCCTCTTCAGTGTCATCCACAAACCTGGTGAATGTGAATTCAATCCCATCATTGATATAATTTACAAGAACACTGAACAGCATCTGACCTGGGAGAAACTCCTGGAAGTCTCTAAATCCGATTTCCACCTGTGGGACTTTGAGCCACTCACCCTTTGAGCTTGGTAGTTTAGATAAATTTCTCTCCAAATAATGGTCTGTCTGCTTATCAGAGAATTTGATAACTTGTTTATAGGGCTATTGTGAGTGGCCAGGTCAAAAACCTTGACAAAATCAAGGCAGATGACATTCACAGCTCTATCCTCATTTGCTCAACAAATTGTTTCATTGCAGAAGGCAATAAGGTTGGTCAAATATGACATATTCTTAGTAACTCTATATTAGCTTCTTCCAGTCACCTTCTTATCCTTCAGGTTGCTGAGAGGTCCTTCCCTGAGGGTCTGTTCTTTAGTTTTCCCAGGAACTGAAGTAAAGGTGATTGTCTGCAGTTTCTCTGACCTTTATTTTTTTCCTATTTGTAGTTGGGCAAAAATACTTAGTTTTTTCTTATTACTTGTCCTCTCCTGATGCCATGGCTTTTCAAAAATGATTGGTAGGAATTATTTTGTTGTCATGTCAGCTAGCATTCTTAGCATCCTTGGGTACATTTTGCCTGGTATCATGAATCTGTCTTTATCTACTGTGTATGGATGGTCTCTGGCTCAACTCTTCTCTATCATCAGTAGTTCACCATTTCCTTATTGCTGCTCCTTGGTGTTTAGAGACATGGAACTGAGGTGAATGAGGCAACTATTCGGGTCCTTGCTGTAACAGTTGTGACTGACTTGCCAGTTCCAATTGTCATTAGCCCTTTATCTTGTATTTTTACTTTTTTACCAGCATTTACAGACTACTTTCATGTTAGTGTTTATATCTCTTATCAGTTTGAGGTTCTGAAGCTGAATGTTATGAAATCCTACCTTGTGCTCTAGTCTACAACTGATACATCAAAGTCCTTCTCACTTCTTCGGTTCCTGAAGGAGTGAGGAGATGGAAAAGATAAAAAAGACTAACATTTGAGCAAAAAGAGGCATACAATATTCTTGATGGTCAGTAGTTTTCTACTTTCTCACCTCCATTTTTCCATCTCCTTTTGCTGTGCACATGTAGCGGAGCACACGGACAGATTCCACACCGTCACCTTCTAACATCAACTTCTGCAACAACAGCAGGAGTTTCACTTCACTGGCTCCCCAGCAGCACAGCTTTGTTTATTCTAGGTTTGAAGGTACCTGTGTAGCAAAAAGTCTGTATTTTATCCATAGCACACACTCATCTGCATGGTAGTGGCAGACATTTCCTTATCATACCTCAGCATGTGGAGGAAATTTCTTTTGCTTTCCATGTAAGTATTTTTTTTGCTTCCATTTAGTTATTAAGCGCTATTAGTATTTTTAGATACTGCATTCTTATTTTCCTTATCCCAAAAGATGTAAATTTTGGAGATTAATTTTCCTGCTTTACATAAAATTGTGATTTTTTAAAACTATTTCAGTGTTATTCTAAAAACAAACATTTAAGTGTGTCTGTATTTTGTGAGGAAGCCTATGTCTTATGTCTTTGTGAATGAAGCAATTTTTGGAAAGAGCTAGGTGTCGTGTAGTATTCAACTTGAATCTTTGTCTACACAGCCTTTGAAACCCAATTGCAGTAGTCTTGTTATGTCTGTCTTTTCTCACTTTGAAACAAATTGCCAATCATAAAATATATCTGTACAGGTGAGAAATTATCCATAGAAAGCAAGCTGATAGCATTGAATGTGTCTCACTTGTAACCTAAATCTAGTCATAACTTGCCTCCAGCTTGAAAAGCTTAAGCATTAACCCAGTGTGCTATGTAACCATTCTTTACCTCTGGCAAGCTAATGAATGATTCAGTGGTTTTCATGGCTTTAGTTCAACATTCTATCTCTGCAGCTGGAGACTGTTTTAAAATATTGCAAGTTGAACATGTTTACAAAAGCTATTCATCATTAATATAATGCATTTGTGGTATTTTGTCCACAGTGGCTTTTCCCCCATAATCTCTTCATTTTTAATTACCAATTGTTCTGATACTGCGGTATTGGTAAAATGTTTCATTTGAACTAAGATTGCTTCACCTTATTCCAGTATGATTTTGACCTCCACAGAGAAAATACATAGGGACTCTTCAAGCACTAACTACCTATGAATAAATAATTTCCCATTAAAAAATGAGGAGAGAAAGCATAATTCTGATATTAAATTTAATCTGTTCCATATAACTCTGATTTAATCTTTTCTGTATGTGATACTATGGAAATACCGGGATCTCTTTGTTAGCTGTGCAACACAGAAAATAATTTAAATACTCTATCCTTCCAACCAGACACATCAGTATAAACAGAAATATACTTGTTGCTTCAGTTCAAATACATGGCCCGAAAAAGAGCATCTGGTGTTGAAAAGAAAGAGCATTTCAAACTCACTTTAYTGGAAATAGTGCTTTCCTAAAGTCAGAGCAATTTCTGTTCATAAAAGCTCACAGACCTGAGATTCTTCCCAACTGTATTATCCTGTGCCTGCTCATTGCTGACTTAAAAAGGAGACAAAGAATGTGAAGTAATTACGCTGAATGTTATTTAAAAGTAGTCGACACTGCACATGAGGCCATGAAGTTTACTTCTTTAATTTATTTGAAACTCAATTATGCAGATATAAAAGAAAGTGCTTAAGGCTGTTACCTGTTTTCCTCATTGATTTTCTGAGTGAGGGGGTCTAAATTCATTAGAAGCTTATGGAGCTCTTGTTTGTAATCTTCTGTGATTATATAGCCCAGAAAATTGGGGCACATTTTATTCCCATAAAAAATGGTTGTGCTACGCATCTGTTTAAGATTTTTTTTTCTACTAAAAACAAAGGAGTGGATGTGTCAAAATTCCACATTAATTCTCAGAATAATATAAAGTTTCCTCTAAGGAGAAAATTCTGCTGTTCATTTCCAAGCTATACAAAATACATCTCTTTTTGTTTGCCACATGCCTCATTCTGTGTTTGTGCCACTTTAGATTTAAGATAATTACCACGCTTTTTTTCTTTCAGATCAATGAATAGAGGTCAATGTTCATCTTGGTGGCTACCATCATAGGTTTATAAAACCATCCCTAGAAGTGTTTCTAGATTCTCAAAGCCATAAGTCCACCATGTCAGCCTGAGTTTCAAGGTATAACCTAATTCGAGGAGAATTAACATTGTTTTCAAAATGAATTAGTCAGCTTAAGCATCAAGAATAGATCAATATCTCTAACAAATGTACAGATACTTAGGAAATTATTTTTAGAAGCATTCCAAACTATTGAATAGCTCTTTCAGTACTGCATGATGCAGAATATCTTGGTCACAGCTCATCCTAAAATTCTACTTGGTTCTGAGAGATGCCAGTGGTCTGATAGCCACCACCTGTATAACTACTGCATTTCACCCTTTGCTAGGAGTACTCTTCATTTCAGACAAGAAGAGAGGATTGGTACCCCAGAGTACTCATATTCTGATTAGCAAGAAAAGGAATAGAAATGTTTAATGTTTTTTCTATTTTTTCCAGCCAATTAACCTTAGAAATTGAGTCCTTTTCTTCCTGTAGAATAGCTGTATTTGGGTATTTTTGTAATACACTGGTTGTTTCCTGTAATTCTCCAATGAATAAATTGTTACAAATGCTGTTGTCAGGCCATTCACATTTTCTCAGTATGCAGCAGGTTTTACATACACAGAATGTTTAATTAATTTTCTGATTAATGGGCTTCTTTTATTATGCTACTGCTATTTGGCAGCTGTTTTGACAAAACTGCCTTCCTCATTACAGAATTTCTACTTGTGAAAGGAAGTCAACCATAGCAAATGGGTTTATTGAATTATCCAGCTCACCAATTATATAGTATAAAATTATTCATCCTGATATAATTTGATCAGGAAAAATCATTTATCTTTAGTAAGTGTGTTAAATTAGATATTATTCTGCTGGATAGGTGCAATTTTGCAAGTGTCTGTACTTAGGAAACTTTTTTTTAATTTACTTGAACACTAGGTTATTGCCTATTTTCTGATTTCCCTTTGCTACCAAAAAGGTTAGTTTCTGACTAATTGCTCCATTGAGCCCAATTCATTCAAAGCTTAAAAAGCAACACTTAGCCATTTTAGAGAGAAATGTCAGATTGATACATATCATTGGCAATGCAATTTTGAAATATCTGATATTAATATATTTCTATCTGTTAATAAATCAATTCATTCAAAATAAGTCTTGAAATTTCACCATTATTTACTTGTGTGCTTTGCACATATTTTGGCACTATTCCAGCAGCTCTGCAATCAACATTGGCAATCCAATACTTACTACAGTTTTATTCAATCAAACACATTCAAAATTAACCTCACTTTCTATATACTTGCATCATTAACCTACATAATCTCTCTTATAAAGAACTGATGCTTGATGCATGTGAGAGAAAAGAGTGTAATGTTTCAAAAACCCACAAAGGTTTAACAGAATATTGTGGACTACAGTGAACGGTTGGTTAAAAAAAAAAATTACTGCTTAAATTGAAAACCATCATAATTTGCCTTATGCTTTACAATCACTTTTTCAATGTAAAGCAACCCAGAGAGTCTTACTGAAAGAAAGAAAGGTATGGTTTATATGGGGTACACTCATCTAACTGAAAGTAAGTTCAAGGATTCTCCAGATACTTCACTAGAATATGCAAATTTCCCAAAGCATAAATAAGTTTTCTTTATCTCCTCTGTACAGTTGGATAAGCAGTGGCATAATGACTCTCCCTGTGTGCATGGACACAGGGAGACTGATGTGTCTTCCTTTGATCTCCTTACAGTTATACAGTACTTTTGGTTTTTGTCTTGTGACTTCACAACCCGCACTACTTTTTGACTCTTCTCTGCTTCCATCTGAGTGCACTCTGCCTCTCCACATTTATCATACTATGTATAAGAACAAGCACTCTGTTATTTTTCAGACCTTATCAATCATTCCAATGCCTCATTCAACAGAAATTGTCAAGAGAGGAGAGACACAATTATCCTATACCCCACCATGAAGTCATGTTTACATGGAGGATAACCCTATTCTATTTACCCTTGGCTTCATTTCTGTTAGTGTCTGATTAATCAAAAACATGTCAGCAAGTGCTGGAAGTACCTAGGATGGTAGTGCTAGAGTTCTACAGTGGTTATTTTATGTGCCTGGACTTTAACTGGTGCCAGTGTCAGCTGTGTCTTTGATATCCTCAATACACCTAAGTGCCTAAGTATAGCTGAGTTGCTGGAGCCT
This sequence comes from Turdus rufiventris, assembly GCA_013186435.1. Taxonomy (NCBI): domain Eukaryota; kingdom Metazoa; phylum Chordata; class Aves; order Passeriformes; family Turdidae; genus Turdus; species Turdus rufiventris. Next base: position 1,386,233 of record PYHW01009669.1, on the reverse strand, counting down.
ACTGGCAATGAGATAATCATCATTCTCTACAGCCTGTACTTGTTTAAGGATTAGATTTTCTCTGTATAAGGATGATCAATAATTTCTGTTAATTGAAAGATACTCCTGCCTTCATGCTGTTGCCTTGTGACAGGTGACTTTCTGCACTCTGGTTCCAGTCTAGTGGATCACTCCCTTTTTGAAGCTGTCTAGATTACAGATCTGATGCCAAGTAGGTCAGAATATCTACCATGGCTTTCACTGAAGGTAATTGAGTCTTGCAAGGCCATCTCCTCTTCCTCCCATTGCTATCCACAGTGGTTTGTTGTTTAGGTTTTTCATTTATTTACTGTTTTGTTTTCTGTGTTTTTTTCTTTTCCCACGGACTAGATGCTGATACAGATTATCCTGTTTTACCAGAGACACCTTTGGGTCTCATATCCTCATTCAGTGTTGCCCTGAAGAGTTGAAATTTATTGAGATTGATGAGACTACTTCATTAATCCATGGCCCTGAATGCCCTAGTAAGCAGTTTATACAAGCTATCATTATCAGTGCTGGCCATTTCTGTTCTCAGAACTTGAAACTTTTCTTGCAGAACAAACTGTCACATTGCTTTTTCTAGGGATATGAATGTTTATGTTGCTGTCAGTGACTTTATAAATTTTACTGCAATTCATATAGCCTTGCACTCCACATTTTCTTTCTCTAGTCTCATCCACTGTATTCTTAGAGAAGCAAAACTTCTTTAGTATTGCAGGAAAATAAATAAATATCAAGTTGGAAAATAAACAGCTGTCCATTTCAATATTTATACAAGAAGGGTCCATCCACATGGGTAGCTCCAAGAGGTGAGGGGAGGGACAGGCAAAGAATTTTGTAGGGCTTGAGAACACTGCTGCACTGTACAGAAAATAGCAAAACTTTTAGGTAGTTGTGATTATTTAGCCATTTATTATCTACATGTGCCATATTATTGATAATGTTTAACTTGTAAGAGTTTCTATGGTAGGCAAGTCTTACTAACTGGAATATGAAAAATTAATTACATTTTGGTAGAGTTAGTCCTTTCTCCCTCAACTATTTTTTTGTTTTTTGCTCTGTGTGGCTGTGTACACTTGTACGTAGACCCAGTATATAAAAGTCAAAGAGCACCAAAACAGAAGAGCTGATGCCTAGTGAAAACATTTTGACAATGAAGAAGTGAGTATCTGTAACCAGCAGCTTTGGATTGTAACAAACCAGTTGTGTTATGGCCATGATCAGGTGCTGCTTTGCTGCCTTGAATCGGGTGGCTGTGAGTTTAGTAAATGAGCCTGAGAAAACACATGGGTGCCTTCAGTGTCTCCCATAACTGACACGTTCTCTTAGCATTTCTGCATGTTTTCTGAAGGCTATTTGCTGGTTTTGCCTTGAACAGGGTTTTAAAAATGTGATTTATCAGGATTTATTTAGTCTAGATCCTTGAGAATGGCATAAGTGCTGGGTTATAAGTCAGTGAGTAGCTACACACAGTCTGGACTTACACTGTTGGCGTGGCCTCTATCTCACTTGTCCACTTCAAAGAACTTCAGTTTTTGAAGTGCCTGGACCATGATTTCTTTCTTTCTTAATTCAAGTTGCCTTTTCTCCTCACCTTTAGGGAGGAAACTTCTCCTGATTGCAGTGATCACATGGCACATGCAGGACAGCCAGTGGATCAGGCACAGCCAGCATAGGTTTAGGAAAACTGGGTCTTGCATGACCAACCTGATCTCTTTTTTTGATAGGGTGGTCTGCTCTGTGGGCAAGGGAATGGCTGTAGATGTTGTCTACTGGGGCGTTAATAAAGCCTCTAACACTGTTTCCCACAATATTCTCCGGGAGGAACTGACTGCTCGTGGCTTGGGTGGACATGGTCTTTCCTGGGTAAAAAGAACCTGGGCTGTCTGGCCAGGCCCAGAGTGGTGGTGAATGGCACTACCTCCATCTGGCAGCCTGTGGCATTTGCCAGGGACCACAGCTGGGGCTGGTCCTGCCTAATATTTTTATTGACAACCTGGCTAAGGGGATCGAGTGCTCCCTCAGTCAGTTTGCAGAGGACACCAAGATGGGCAGGAGTGGTGATCTGATGGAGGGCAGGAAGAACCTGCAGTGGGATCTGCAGAAAGTGGATCAATGGGCCGAGGCCAATGGTGTGAGATTTGACAAGGCAGAGTGCTGGGTCAGAACAGCATGCCAGTGCTACAGGCTGGGGACAGAGCAGCTGGAAAGCTGCTGGTGGAAAAGGACCTGGGGATGCTGGTTAACAGCTGGCTGAACACAAGCCAGCAGTGTGTTCAGGTGGCCAAGGAGGCCGGTGGCATCATTCCCTGAATGAGCAATAGTGTGGCCAGAGGGACCAGGGCAGTGGTTCCCCCCATAGTTCTTGGCACTGATGAGGCCACAGTTTAAATCCTGCGTCTGGTTTTGGGCCCCTCACTACAAGAAAGACGTTGAGGTGCTCAAAGTTATCCAGAGACAGGCAGTAAAGCTGGTGAGAGGTCTGGAGCATATGCTTATGAGGGGCAGCTGAGGGAGCTGGGGGTTTTTAGCCTGAGGAAAAGAAGAAGGTTAAAGGAAAACCCTTTTTTGTGCTCTACAACCAGCTGAAAAGAGGCCATAATGAGGTGGGTCATAGTCAGTCTCTTCTCCTAGGTAACTATCAGGATGAGAGGAAATGGCCTTAAGTTATTCCAGGGGAGATTTTGATTGACTATTAGGAAAAATTTCTTCTCTGAAAAGGTAGTCAAACACTAGAACAGGCTGCCCAAGGAAGTTGTAGAATCCCCATCCCTGGAGGTATTTAAAAGACCTGTAGATGTGGCACTTTGGGACATGGTTTAGAGGCAGACTTCACAGAGATAGGGTAACAGTTTTTCGTTATAATCTTAGAGCTCTTTTAAAACTGTAATAAATCTATGATTCTATCAGTAGGCTTCAGCCCACTAGTCAGGTAATTTTGGATTTCTACCTAATTTTTATTTGAAAACTAAGCTATGAACAGCTTTTCTTAATGTGCATAAATAGTTTTGAGATTTTTTTCCCAGGTATATTGGCTCTCCTCATGTTGTGCAAAGAGGAAACTTTCCATATGAAGCTCTGGGAGCCTTTCTCTCCATCTCTCACTCTCAGCAAACACAACAAATTTCTTCACAGGTGATTCCCATGCAACACCTAGCATTCTTGACTGTGAATGTAGGAAAACACTATATATTACAAACTCGAGGTATAAACCTTGGTGGTCTTTGTTCAACATTGCCTTCATACTGGGAAAGGAACAGTGAGAAGAATAAGAAAACCTGGTGCAGCTATACTTCTGAGAAGATACACCTGGCAGCCATACAGAGGTGAGCAGCAACCTTTGTGGGTTCACTGCTTTACAGTATCAAAATGTAAAGCTCTGTAAATCAGGAGAAAAATGGTAGCTGCAAAAATTCTATCCCTTTTTATATACCCCAGGCTTGACCTCTCTGAATTCACTCCATCATAACTTCCATGATTCAATCTGAGATGGTTCAGATGTGTCCTGCTGGATAAGAAAGAAGGAGCAGGTCTGCTGTCACCATACAGAGCTGTTTGAAGGGACCCTCTGTAATTTGGCTGCTGCTGCTGCCTGGTACAATATATGACTTTAAGTGGTGCACTTGTTTTCAATCTTCAAGAGCAACAGTTCCAGGTCAAGCTGTACATAACCGCATTGTGTCCACCCACACAAAGAGTTTAAGTGGTGATTGAAACAATATCTCATCTCATTTCTATTTACCAGGTTAAAGGAAGTTTCTCTCTGGAGCCAACTCTCATCTATTTGCAGCAGGAAATAAATTTCTTTTAAAAATGAATCAAAAAGACTCTCAGGTTGCCAGCTGACTGCCAGGTCAGTGTAAAATGATTCTATAATACTTAGTTATTGCAAATTTTTTTTCTGACCACTTTATCTGAAAAATTCTAAAAACCCCTCAAAAACGATTCACGTTCCCTAGCTAGTTTGTACGGACTTAACAGAATGAATCTTTAAAGAACTTTGTTTTTTCCTGCACCAATTATTTCAGTTATGTATTTCAAAATAGATTTTTATGGCAATTGAGAATTTAAGTAGTCACTTAAATAACCATTCTCACTATAAACTCTTGGATATAAATAGACAAATCAGTAAGATAGCCATGAGTTTTATTAAATCACTTAGAATTTCAAACTTCAGATGATGTTACAGGTAACTGTAACAGGTGATGTTACATAACTTAAACTGCCTGCCCCCAGAGAATACCAGAGAGGAGGAATGTACTTGAGCATTGCAGGTTTTTCCTGTAAGTTTTTTTTCCTGCTGTATAGAATTTCAGTGACTTGGCCCAATTCAGCCCTAACTGTACCAGAGAGTTTTTTTCCCCCATTATTTTTTGGTTATTCCTTAATGTAGTTTTGACACTGCAAAGTAAATTAAGAAAATGTCTTCATTACTTGCTTGAGAGAAGCATAAAACCTTTCTTTTTGTCTAAAAGGCATGGAAATTCCTATAATTTTTATGAACTTGTAGACATTCACAGATTTTTTTTTTTCTGGTATTGAAATCTAATATATATGTAAAGGTTTATATGTTTAAAGATAAGTTTCCTAACACATGTTTGTGTCTAAAGTCTGTTAGAAAGGTAAATCACATCAGGAAAAAGAGAAACTAACAGGATGAAAACCCCAAACAAACTGACCAATTTGTCGCTACTTGTTTTTGTTGCTTTACACAAAAGAAATTGAAGTACCAGATAAATATTTTTATAATGTGTAATATTTTGATTTTGCTGTGATGCAAAAATAATGACTAGAGTTAGACCCTGCAACTTACAGATGTTTTTTTTCCAGTTTTCCTTCCAATTAGTGTAATGGCTTGTCATTAGAACTGTGTAAAAAAATTTTCATTTATAACAGAACTTGTTGGGTACTTCAGAGATATTAGCCAACTCAACTGGAAAAGTTCCCAGTGACAGCAGAATTCCAGGAAAAACAAAGGTCCTCCTAAGCAATTGACAACTAACATGTATTTATCCTATATCTGTCACATATTTACATTGCATCAGTAGGACAGATGCCCATGAAAACAGCTACTTATACATTTATCACAGCTTGTGCTCCTCAGTACAAAACCCCGTAGGTGCTCAGCAAGGAGAAAAACAAAAAACTGACTAACAAAAGAGCTCTGCAAAGCTGCTTAAAATCAGAAATGAGACAAAAAATTATAAATCTGTGTAATCCAATTTCTTCTGCTGTGTGTCTTGCAACAGTTGCCAAAGGCTACCAGTTGATCATCTGATGGCATTCATTGTTAGGTCTCACTTGTGTGGGAATTTGGTTGGACCAGCTTGGTCAGTGTGAAGTGTCCCTTCTGTTTAGACCCAGATGGTCACAAAATTGAGATGCTCACTTGGACACTGTGTGTCTTTCTTCAGTGAATTATGACTTAGGCAGGAAGCCCAGGTATAATATCCCTGCTAGAAATGCAGAGGACAAACACAAATGGGTAGTCATGGTTAGAAAACCATACCATGAAAACAATGGAATTTATGATTTGAACCTGAAAAAAAAAAAGTATTTTATTATGAAACACTATTAAATGGCATGTTTGTTGGTTTATTGATTCCACTGTACTATATTGCAATAGTAATTTTCTTATTTTTGTTAAAATAAATATGATATGTGCCTGATGGAATGTATTCATGGCTTTAAATAGATGGTAATGTAATGTACAATTTTCTGATTTGCCAACCACTTATTAAATGTATTTACGATTACACAGTAAATTCTATGAAATATACTAAAACTGAACGATAGTATTTCCTATTTTATAGGAGACTTTGCCTTTACTGATACTAGATTAACAAGCCACAAGAAAACTGCAGGTGTCTTAAAGTCACACTCCTATTCGGAATACATGTAACTCTACTCTCCAGAGTTATCATTCATTTTGATTACAGTGGCCTTAAAAGGTTCATCTGTTCTAAATCTTCAGTAAATGTATATAGCTTTTTTACAGAATGCAACCAAAGGGGAAATAAATCAGTGTCAGAAATCCCCAATGTTTAATTAGTTACTACTCTCATGGTATATCTCTTCTGGATGGGGGAAAAAGAAAAAAGAAAAAGAATAATTCTTTAGAGTTTACCTTTTCAGTTGTAAAATAAAAGCTACCTTGTCCAAAGTTCAAATTCTATCTGATAACTTTAAGTGAATGCTAAATGCTGTCAAATAGAGAGGAAAACAATATTCCTATCTTCCTGTTGGAAGCAGTAAAAATGACTTGCTGACTAGAGGCCATTTCTGTATCTAAAGTTAAACACACGTCTAATAGTAAATCAGCTGTATGACATTATTGCAAACATAGCCCCCTGCATATAGACATGTAAGTGCATGAAATGTATATTTGCGCTGCTGAAATATTCATGTGTCTAGTGAAAAATTTACATTTCTGATATCCAAAGCAAAGCCTCTGTTTTTATGTCTGCTTGCTTGCTTGTTTTTGATGGATGCTTAGAACTCTCAGAGCTCTGTGGGCTCTTTCAAACTGTACCCACTGGAGAACCAGACTCCTGCTTGCCTTTACAAGTAGCATTTGGTAAAATGACTTATGACCATCACACGCACTTTTAGCCACAAAGTCACTGCAACAGGGCAAAGCTATCAATCACTTGTGGTGTTATGAAGCATGCTGTAAATCCCTCCTCCCTCTGGCTAGCTCTGCGTCAGAGATGGTGGAAATTCTGCATGGACAAAGTAAAAAACAAAGGAGGCTCCCTTTTCCTCACTCTAATGTCCATGTTTATTCATGAACCATGTCGAGAGGAGAGAGAGAAGATGGTGGGGGAATTTAAACCCAGAGTAAGGGGAGGGGGATGACTAAAGGGCAGCCACTGGCATTGCACTGGTGAGAAGAGGCTAAGGGATGGCTGAACCCCATCGTCTCAAGTCCCAGGGGAGTACAGAACAAACCCTTTTCAGGGCAATATGCAACATAACAGCACAATACAACATCTCCTTCTTTTTTGTTTAATAAAGTTAAATGAAAGGTGTTGGGTTCATTCTGATTCAGAATACATACTTGCCAGTCAGACTGCTTTTGGTTTGCCAACTTGATGTAGTTGACTTCTGAGGCAATAGAAATTAGACCATTAATTGCTTGGAAAAATAAACAATGTAGAAACCTGAATGCCAACACTATGAGGAAAAGAGCAATAAAAAAATGACAAAAATGTTTTAACTATTGAAGTCCACCACCCCATGTGTCCTCAACCTTTGCACAGTGTGTCTCTCCTCCTAGGGGCTACTTGTAGTTGGGCCACAGACAGACACAGGCCAATTTTCCATTGGCCCTTCGATTTACATGATACTTTTTGAGATTTTGGCCAATTTGATCCCTCCTACACCTTGGATTTTGCCAGCCATGTGTTGCAGCTCCCAGTGTGATGGCCACATCCTCTCAGGTGTGATCTTCACATCTGACCCCATGTCAAGCAACCCTTTCACGTGGAGATGGTCTGATCCACAGGTTAGGTTGCATGCCACAGAGGGTTTGTCCTCGCCAACCACTTCTGTCCAGTAGACTTCAGATAATTTTCCATATACTGGGACCTCCACTGGAATGGGAATGGCCTGGATCCTTGGCCAAATAGAAGGGTGGCTGAGGGAAGCATGCCAGGAGAATGAGGTGATGGTCATGGGAGCCACCTCAATCTCCAGGAGTATGTGTGCAGTGTCCCCAGTAACAAAATACTTACTGTCCAATTCTGTGTGGTTTATCGTTATGTCCAGTGAGTTGTCCAGCAGGTCCACTCCAATGATTGTCCAACCAGTAGACTTGAAATGAAAGGCTTTAGTAATCATGAGCCTGAAGCACTTGTAAGGCTGCCAAACTTTGTTAGGCAAACATTTGTCATTTTTATTTTCCAGCTGTCCTGCACCCTGCCTCCCTTCCTCCCCCTTTTTTGTTGAGAGAGAAGTTTTCTCCACTGTGGAGCCCACTGTATTTATATCATGGCACACATTTATGTTAGAAGCAGGTGTGCACTCTGGTCCCAATTTTCTTGTTTGTTGGTTGCTCGTTCTTTCTGTTTTTTCTTCTTTTACTGCTGGCTCTGAGGACAGTCTCTGGCAAAGTGTCCTGGCTTCCTGCACTAGAAGCAGATGACCTGTTGAAGCTGCTCTGGTGACATTGGTTGCCTCTTCACTCCTGATGTTACAGCTGCTGCAGTCTTTGGGTTTGCCAGTCCCAGCTTCCTCTCTGGTTCACAGAACAGCTCTGCTTTCTTGGCCCAGGCCTCAATCATCTGTGCTAGTGTAGGTGGAGGGTCAATGGGCACTCCTAGGATTACCCTGCAGCAGGCTTTGTTGTTATGGGTCCAACCACTTCTTTCTCCTTGAAACTAGTCTGACTCCCATGAGGATCCATATGCTCAGCCTAGGGGTTATGTTACGTTTAGGGTTAGGGATACGCTGGGGTTAGGGTTTAGAAAACCACAAAGCCCATAGCTCCCGGCACACTGCTGCTGAAAAAATAATGACATGGGGAATACAAGACTGAAAAAGCATGGCTCCATCCACACATGTCTGCCTGAGACCTGCATCAGCCCACTGATGCTTTAAATCCTCCACCTAGGGTTAGAGTTACATCTAGGGCTAGGGTTACACCTAAGGTTAGGTTACAGAAAACCAGAAATCCCAGAGTTCCAGGCACACTGCAGCTGCAAAAGTCCTGACAATGGGAACACAAATCTGTCACAACATGGCTCCCAGCACAGCTTCCCTGCTGCAACTAGACAGACTCCCATGAGGATTCTATTCTCAGCCTAGGGTTAGGGTTACGCATATGCCTAGGTTAGGGTTCAGAAAACCAGAAACCTCAAAGCTCCAGGTATGCTGCAGATGCAACATTCATGACAAGTGAAACACAAAAGTGCCACAACATGGCTCCCACCATGCCCATTTCCCTGGAACTAGTCTGACTCCCATGTGGATTTCTATGCTCAACCTGGTGTTAGGGTAACACCTAGGGTTAGGGTTATGCCTAGGGTTAGAGTTTAGAAAACCACAAAGCCCACAGCTCCACTTACACTGCTGCTGAAAAAATAACAACACGGGGAATACAAGACTGAAAAAGCGTGGTTCCGTCCACACATTTCCACCTCAGACTTGCATCAGGCCAAGGCTGCTTTAAATCCTCCATCTAGGATTAGAGTTACACCTAGGGTTAGGGTACAGAAAACCAGAAACCCCAAAGCTCCAGGCACACTGCAGCTGCAAAAGTCCTGACAATGGGAACACAAATCTGCCACAACATGGCTCCCAGCACAGCTTTCTCCCTGCAACTGGTCTGAGTCCTATGAGGATTCTATTGCTCAGGCTAGGGTTAGGGTTACGCTTAGGGTTAGGCTTACGCCTAGTGTGAGGGTTGAGAAATCAACAAAATCCACAGCTCCTGGCACACTGCAGCTGTAAAAATAATGACATGGAGAATATAAGACAAAAAAATCATGTCTCTGTCCACACATTTCTACCTGAGACCTACAGCAGCCCATGGCTGCTTTAAATCTTCCACTGAGGTTTAGGGTTGCACCTAGGGTTAGGGTTACACTTAAGGTATGGGTTCTGAGAACCACACAACACCCAGTGCTGCAGTCAGAGTACAGCTGCCGAAGTCATGGCAAGGGCAACACAAAACTGCCATAACATTGTTAGTTTCACATGTTTTGTCTTGCAGCCAATCTTAGTCTCATGTGGCTCCTATTGCTCTTCCTAGTGTTATGGTTTTGCCTTGCAAAGCTTCCCTGGAGGAAAAGATGCCCCTGGTTTGTCTTTCTTTTCTTTTCTTCCAGAATGTTATGGCAAATGAGAGCTCTGTTAAGGGCCATTTTCAAACCGTACCCGACATGGGTTACCTCACTGAAAAAATAAAGTAGACAAAGACTGGCTTCAGCCACAGAGAAAGGCAGGCAAACTTGAGACAAAGAAAGCAGTGAGGCTGAAGGCTTCTGAAATAGGAGGTGGTAGGGTGCAATTCCTGAGTTTGGGGTTGCCTGTTAGAGGCCCTTTTAAGTAAGAGTACAGTAATTTCACGATTATAAGCCGCACCATTTTGACTAAAATTTTAGTCTGAACCCAGAAGTGCGGCTTGTAATCCAGAGCGGCTTATATATAAACAATGTTCTAAAAGTTGCCAATCTGGAAGTGAGAGAGTCCGAGGCAGCCCCAAGCTGAGCTGGAGCCCAGACGACTCCAGCAGAGGTGGGGAAACCGGGCAGAGGCAGGGCTGGCAGCGCAGGGCAGGCCGGTGGCGTGGGGCTGCCAGGCAGCGCAGGGAAGTCCGGCAGCAGAGGGAAGCCCAGCAGAGCCGGGGCCAGCAGCACCGGGCCAGGGTGAGCAAATGTGGCAGCAGCGGTGCAAGCAGCGGGTAGGGGTGAGCGAGCCTGGCGGTGGTGGCAGCTCCTCCTGGCCGGCTCCGAGGGGCCCCACCGAGCTGCAGCACCGAGCTGGGCCACCCAGCCCCGTCGGCAGCCCCGAGCGGGCTGAGCCTGCCTGACCCCAAGCCAAGCCAGTAAACCCCACAATCCTGCAATTCTGTTACTAATTGGCAACTTTGTGAAAGTTGTACATGGATCCTCGCTGAACAAAAGAGTGGTTTATATATGGAGGAAGAACGAAACATTGTCGACACCCCAGAAGTGCGGCTTATAATCAGGTGTGGCTTGCAATTGTGACATTACTGTAATTTCAACACTCTATATATTTTGTATTTCATAGTGCACAACAGCACTCAGATGTATTTAATATTTGTGGAGTGAATGGGCAGGATTTGCTAAAATAGAGAAGTTGTTCTAGCTTGTGGCATTTTGAGATGTTAATTTCTCTATATACAAATGTGACACCTCTTCAAATTTAGAAAAAATCCTGCAAACAACCCCAGAAAAGTCCTATTAACTCCATGCTCCATGGGGTACAGATCCTGCACGAGCAGGTTATATGCACAACTGCATTACAGTAATGCCTGAGTCTGTCATTAAGAAACAGTGAATCCAAACAGTGATTTCTGAGTATGTAAATGCAAAGAAACTGAATTTTTGAGTGTGTCCAGCACCTGTGTACTTACATGAAACAATTTCCTATGTGGTCCTTTACATAAACTGACTTAAACATGCAGATACAATGTTTGTCCTTTTTCAGTGTTTGAACACTTATATTGTCAAAGCCTTTAGTCCGTTAGCAAATTTTGCCTCATGTAATATTTTTACCTGCATTCAGGGAGAAAAATTAAAGGTGGACTGTACCAAGTCTGGCTTCTAGTTGATTCACTTTCATTTTATTTTCTTTCCAAGGGATTATTTGGTTTTTTTTCTTCTCTTTCCAAATATGGACATACACATATGAATGGGGTTCTTCCCTCTCAGTAATCTGCTGATAAAAAGAACAAACAAAAAGAACTATGAAGAGAGATGAATAATTGGAAGACAACTTGTGACACAATAATTTGATTTCTACAGAGAGTTCTAGTAGGTAGAATTTGTAGTGTGACAATCAGACTGTACTGATTGTGTCAAGCTGTGTGCCCTACTCTGTTGCTTTTAATGGGAGGTTCCAGATAATTTGGGTGAAAGATGGGTTTGGTGCACAAATCAGCTTAATATATTTCCTATAGCAGTACGATAGTTTTATTGGCAGCAAACCTTCTGATAATAAAAAATCCGTCCTTATTTAAATAATTTAAGCTGATGTTTTTTTTATCTTCAGTGTAGTCTATAATGTGAGATGACACAGGCAGCATATTCTTTCTGAAAATATGGGCCTTTTCCTCGTGATTACCAGCTTTTGATATATTTCTAGGACTTTAATAAACTGGAGTTATTGGGAGAAGCAAATTCAGAATTATTATGGTAATAGTCTAAGATTATTTCATTCATGTTGGTTATGATTATCTCAATATGAGTGGAATCTCATAAAATTACATGAGAATTCACTTTTGTTAAAGTTAGCTGTTATTAAAAAAAAGGATGAAAGAACTGAATTTTCTTGTCCTTAGAGGAATAATGTTTTGTGAGTGAAAATATAGGTATTCTACTTCAGTATTTTTCTGCTACCACTTCCTTCCTACCCATCCCCACCCCAATTTGGTCTCTATTACAAGACATGAGAAAGGTGTTGCTTTGTTCCTTTATTCATTTTGTAACTATTAACACTGAATGCCTCAGAATTCTAAATCACCCACATAGATACTACTTTTAAAAAAAGGTGCTAATAAAAGCATTCTGAAAAAAATTAGAGAATGTGAAGGAAACATTTAATTTCCTAGAGACAGGGTTTTTTTTATGTCATAGTTCCACAAGTTTTTATTATTTTGCTGGGTTTTTTTGTCTTGGGGGAAAACAATCAACATCTGTCCCACTTTTTCTGTATTTAGAGTACAAGGACAAAGCTTTCCATAAAGTGAAAAATATGGTTTTTTTGTAGAGTGTTTTCTGAAAATTAAGTCACCTTAGACATGAAATAAAACAAATATGTGTCTGTCTCAGGCTTCTAAAGCTGAAGTGAGGAAAGTGGAGTAAAACCCCTTCCAAATGAATTTTATTACGAAAATGTTCCACAGAATGTACCTGGTCTTACAGGGATGGGGTGAACAGCTGGAGATATTATATCACACAAGGTCAAGTAATGAGTTGATTCTGAAAGCTGAATCTGTTTATCCAATAACTTGATTCTCTTCAAGCTAAATTACAACTTCAGCCCTAGTCCAGCTTGAAAGCAGACTATACTTGTATGCCTGGTCTCCAGTTGTGATGGCACAAACTTCAACAATCTTTCAAAATGTTTTTTCCCTTCCTTCCAAGACCAGACTGTAGTGCCAGAGTGTCAGGCAGCATAGTGTGAACACCTGTCACTGTGTGGTTTTTGTGCTTAAAAGAGACTGGCAAAATTTTCATAAGACCTACAAGTATTTTTGCCACAGTATCTCTGATGAATCCCTCTGACAGTGCAGGTCCTCACCAGCCCCATTTGAAGTGTGTCAGTGCTGCTTCCGACAGGCAGCAAAGGTGTCTGAGACCTCAGCCCAGCCCTGCAGAGTGCCTGCTTACCTTCAGTGGTGCCTCTGACGGCTCAGTCACCTATCAGCCTTCCGCCCACTGAGTTGAGAAGCTGTGCTCTTTTTTTAGCTTAGGTAGGACAAGTGCATCTGAAAACATCTTGTTGCCAAGTTTAAACGAAGGTCGGCACACTCCTTTTCTAGGTCATTTATAGATGGGGTCTTAGGAACACACTGTGCTTCGTCATAAAGGCAGGATGTCTGCAGGGAGATTGAGAGGAAATTCATGTAGCGGCTTACAGAGAAGACTCTGCAGGAAAGAGGCAATTCCTATATCTATTTTCTAACATAGGAGCCAAGGAAGCAAATGGTCTAAGCTTACTATGTGCTGAGTTAAGGGAAGTTCAGAGCATGATGATAAAATGCTCTTGAGAAGTTTTCATGGGAGTTCATGGTGCAGGTTCAGAGAATTTATCCCCACTTTTATGGTGTGGGTTCATACTGCTAACCTTTTGTGTAAATGAGCAAGCAAAGCAAGGGTGAGTAATCCTAACAATTAGTAGTATAAGAGAGCAAGACAAAGATGAGAAGAATTTCTCGGTCTGCCATCTAATTCATTAGGTTGTGTCAATAAGATGCTAATGTTATGACTTTAATAACAAGCATTTCTCTTTGAGGTCATTCTCAGTGAACTTAGAATTCTCATTTGGATACCTTTCAGACAGAAAGAGTACAAACACAGAACAAAAAGTCTCTTTTATTTTTTGTGCTTATGCTAACACTTTTGTGTACAGCAGTGACCTTTTCTCAGATCACTAATGCACTTTTTCCTTCATGTGGCATGTAATTGTGTCGTAGCATGTTCTTCTAGTTTTCTACCTTTATTTTACCCTTCCATTACAAACTGGATTTGGGTATGGTCAAGAAATAGGGGTAAATTATAGGTGTAACAATTAAAAAGTGAATCAGGAGACAAAGAAGAAATTAAGATATTTAAGAGGGAAAACTTTTGTCACTCATGTCTTCAATCCTACTATTTCAGTTCTCATAGTGTCTCTTCCTTTAAAGCTTCACCTAGGAATCTTGTAATGATATCTAGAGGATTTCTTTAAACTAAAATTTTATTTACTTTGGAAATGAACTTTGCTCCTTAGGCAAGGAGCAGTATTCTTATTGATTGTTTTAAATTCTTTCTTATTGGTTCAATTAAATGTCATAAAGACTTTCTTTTTAATGAACTAGGTTATTTAAGATATTTATATTTATTGGCCAGATCCTTTTTAAACTAACTCAATGTGAACTTGAGTACATTCAGATATTTGTACTATGTTCACAACCAGAATATGAGCCCAGATCCACAATAAAATATTCATGTTTTTTTCTGATGATTGGAAGGGATTAGACACCATATTTATACAACTGCAAAATGATAACTGCTTTTATAACCAGCTGGTTGTCTGATGCAAACCCTGTCCAGTGTCTTTACAGCTTCACTGAGATATCTATTATCTGACATGAACCCCTTCCTGAGAGTTTCTAAGTAATTTTCTTTTCCAACAATGATAGTAGGAGTTTCAACAATTTGGCCAATATCTCTGTGACTCTTAACACCCACCAAGGGCACAGATGGGCCACATTCAAAGGCTGCCTGTCCAAAATAGATTCAGATTCATGGCTTCTCACTGTACAGAAGATGGTTTTGCTTAGTGACTGGGAGTGTGAAGAAAAGTATTCTTATTTTTTTATTACTTTAAAAACTTCATTCTCCCCACTCTTTTGAATCAGGCAGAAAAGACCTGTTTTATGTTCACCTTTCCAGAGCTCTTTAGAAGTTAAATGAGGAATATGACATTCATGATTTCAAAATAGAAATTGGTGGGATTTAGGCTAATGCTACCTGTTACTAGAGTACCCGGGTAGAATTTTAGCTTTCAAAACATAACTGTTCCTTTCCCCAGTGCTTCTCATTGTATCCCAGCATCTTTTCAATAAATTTCTTAAGTGAATATTATGAGTTTGCTTTTTGATGACACTTACCTGTCTATTGCATGGGTTTGGGGCCTTTATTTAAGATGACTAGTAATTGCTTCCAGAAAAAATTCAGTTGTTTTAACTATTTTATCATGAATTATTTTATGTCTTGATTTGGTTCATTTGGAGCTGCAGCACACCTTCTGCATTCACAATAAACAGTGAAATACTTGGTAGAACTCTGGTCTAAAATAGGAGTGATAAAATTTACCTTTAATTTTAGAAGTAATCATCATGCTTGTGTCCTACCATTTCTTAGGGAAACTGAGCAAAATCTTTAAACTGAGTCTAATCCTGAATTTAAGTTTGCTCAGGCGACACTAACTTGATTTGTAGTCTGTCTTTAATGGTAAAATTCATCTTAGATTGTCAGAGTAATGTAGCAGTATAAGAGATTTTTTTCCCCCCTTAATTTTAAAGCAAAACAAATCAAAATTAAAATAAAACAAAGCCATGTATGCTTGTCTTTCTCCCTTTGTCCCACCTGGAATTCCACAAATACCAGTAATGAGTTCCTCTGCAATAGGTGACACCTGTTATGCCAATTATTGAATTGAATTCTAAATAAAAAATATGGGTATATCCTTAAAATTCCTTTTAATATCTGTAGCATCTTTTAAATTAGTCATTCTAAACTACAATATTGGATAGTCCTTTAAATTGATACACCAGAAAGATTAACTTAAGTATTAGGATTATGTTTAAAGATAAAGGGAAACAACTCCAAACTGACTTGGTCAATGGCATACAGTTAGTTTTTATTAGAATTTTATTTATTTTGTGATTAACAATCCAAAGCTGTCCATGAAAAGAAAAAAAAAAATTATTTCTGCTTTAATATTTTAGATGAGCAAAACTTAGCCCAAAATATGTAGTCACTCTAATGCCAAGGTGCTTCAGATTTTTAGTTTGCCATTTTCTATGATTTTTCATCCATGTCTCAATTTTCTTCCTTTCTTCTCATTATTCCAAGGGAGTGGGAGGGGAGAAAGGTGGCTAGCTAGTAGACCTCAGTCTGAGAAGTCTAGATATTTCCTCATTCTAAAGAACAGGAGATATGCAATTTCTTCCATTCAGATAGGTATCTTGCATAACATTTTTTAGTTCCCAAGAGGATAAGGTACTTCTGATATCTCAGAATCTCTGCAATAATATTTTCATTTTGGCAAAACCTTGGAATCTACGGTTGTCAGCACTCACTTTATAGTCCAGTATCTCAATCTGTATTTTGTCTGTGCTTATGTATCATTCTCAGTGACTCCAGTAGGAATGTGACTGCAACAGCAGAGCTGGAGGAGAAAGCACTATGAGCTTAGTCTAATATTCAGTGTAGTTGATCAGAAGCTTCTTACTGACCTCGATGTGCAGCACTAGGCAAAACAAACTGTCCTCCACTGCAGTGCTGGCATTCTATTAAACAAAACCTTATATGAAACAATAGATAAAGCACTGATAATAATACTCATTCTCGTGTTGTACATTCATAACAGGTTTAATTTAAAATTCTGTTGTTTTGATTGACCCACCACTGCTTGACAAGTATATTCATGTGGTCTAATTGCATTTACCGTAATCTGAAACATACAATTTTTGTTGTTCAGCATCATTCCCATGGCTGCAGTCCTTTTCTATAGCTGAAGAATCTGAAAACCCACTACCGACCTATGACATTCTCACTTCCATTTACTGGCTTAAAAATCCATTGCCACTGCAAGAATATTTACCAGTTTTCAAATAGTTAAGATTGACTACAACAGGTAGGGATGATAATTTTTTTTTCTTTTTGTTGTGAATTCAATAATGATTACTACATACATAAGGCTTTAAATAACTGCACACATGAAAATGCACTTGTTTTATGCACTGAGCAATGCTGCTAAGTCAAAATATCTTCTCATTATTTTTGGAAAAAAGACTATGCTGGCAGTCAAGTTTGTGTCAATTCTTTGATTCTGTCCACTTTTGCTGCAAAAGACTGATTTCTCAAGTGACATTAGGGAGATTTATCCACAAAAGGTCATACAAGGTATGGGCTATTGGGTTATATGATACGGCTGCACATGATATAGAACACAATATAGACAAACTTCAAATGAATGTAGACACGTGGCAGGAGAGGACAATATTTTCACGAGCACCAAAACAGAGGAGACAGCACCATTTTCTCCTTACACTGGCAAAGCCACATTTAACCTGGCAGCAGCAGGTAGCACAAACTCTTCTGGAGTAGAAGAAACCAGGATGGAGTTCTGATTCCTTGTGGCATATAGAAGTATCAGAACATAGTAAAAAATTAAGATTTTAGATGTTATAATTTTGTGATATGTATGCAATTTAACAGATTTTTGAACTACAGTTTGCATTTGTGAATGAAGGAATCCTGAGTTGAAAGTTGGATTTGGAAGGATTTTCCTCATGAGGAATTTTAGCCGCTGTTTTCCAAAGGCCATACATATTTTAGGACTTCCCTGTTTTTTCTCCTACTTATTGCCTTCATGTTTACTATTTGTTTTCTCCTCTTGAGTCTTGTGTCTTAGAGATCAAATACAGAGACAAAGACTTAGTGAACTCAAGATTTCTAAAATAGAGGATAAGGAAAGGATAAGGGGTTTTCATTTATTTTATTTTGGTTTTTTTAAAATAAAACTTCACCTTATTTTGATACCAAATTGTCTAGATGATGACCTATATTTAACCAAATAGTACAAAGAATATAAAGTAAGAAGGAACAACTATATTATTTTCTCGTTCTACAGTGTGACTGCTGGTTTCTCCTTGGTCAAATTTTGTTATTGTCCCGATAGTGACAGGGAGAGGTATTCTTGTGGATGACTTTGATTTATTTCCTGCAAGAGGGCCAATTTCTTCTACCTCCTTTGTAAAAGAACATTTAGACCCAGTACTGCTTCCAAGAGGAGAATCAGCAGCGAAATATCAATTGTAAGAAGTTAATGCAGGCTTCTTTTGAAAGGCCTGTGTGCCCTCACCATGCTGGTGTATATTGCTGTCTTTAAGATGGGAAGGACAAAAAACCACCAAACCAAAACCCAACTTTATTTATTATGCGTCACTTATACATACTGACAGAACATAGTTATAATTATCTGAATATTTACAGGTCTCATTCTACACTACTTTGGATGTTTTTCATGTTCTAGACACTTTCATTTTGCTGACTATAGACAACTCATAAACACTTGATAAAATATAGCTTGTGTGGGCAGGATAAAAATATTTGGTGTATATATGAATGTGTAATCACACACAGAGCACCATATACCAGCCACACAGTACTTTGAGGTGTGTTTAGGTTTTTGATTGCCACTCACCATAACAATTTATACTATAACTTAGTTTATACAGAACTATAAAGTGATGAATCATGACTGTGCACTGCAAACTAACTTCCCAAGCCTGAAATAAACTCCACTGAAGTGAGCACCAGTAACATTGTATTTTAATACTTGAACCCAAGTGATTCTGTGATGCTGTGTACTCTGATAATTTTGTTCTTAATTGTTTTGGGGATTTCTTTTTTGCAATCATCCAATAATATTTTGCACAAATTTCTTGAAAGAATTCATGAACATTAGCTAATTTCTCTCTGTTCTGGTTTCAAGTGGGATAATTTCCCTTCAGTAGATGATACAGTGAGGTGTTTGGGATTTAGAAGGAAAATAGTATTTCAGTTGTAGTTAAGTAGTGCTGCTTTAAATCAAGGACTTTCAGTATCCGATGCTCTGCCAGTGATCAGAGGCAAAAGAAGCTGAGAAGAACAGGACAGCTGACCCAAACAGGCTAAAGGGATATTCCACACCACAGAACATTGTGTTCAATCTGTAGACTAGGGAGAGTCAGCTGTCAGGGGCTGATTGCTGCTGGGAGTCAGGCTGGGCATCAGCCAGAGGATGGAGAGCAGTGCTGCTGTTTATCACTTGCTTCTCTTGGGTTTTATTCCTCTCTCCCTCTCTTCTTATCATTATAGTTATTGTTGTTATTTCCTATTTTGTTTCAAATCCTAAAATGTTTTTATCTTAACCCACAAATTTTGCTCTTCTTTCTGATTCTCTTTCCCAGTATGGGCAGGGAAAAGAGTAAGTGAGAAGCTGTGTGTTAGTTGCCATTTGGGGTTAACCACAGAAACCTTGTAGAACAAGTATTACATTTTTCATACATTTTAAATTATTTTTTCTTCCTACAGAAGAATGTAAGAGATTAAAACAAAACATGTATGACTTTCTCAAAGTTTCAATGAAATTATCTTACACAACAGAGGTGAAAACAACTTGTTGGTTACAGCTTAGATCATTAAAAATACTAATGTACTTTGTTAAAACATGTAGTAGACAAAGGAAAAAGGATGAGTGGTACATAATGAAAGCAATTTTTTAAAATTAGAAATGTCTTGATGACATTTAAGTCATTTCTTGCCTTACCTAGGAGTTCTCGCCTCTTTACCAGTGAACTTGGTTTGCTCAGGAATAACATAAAAAATCACTTCAGATTTTAGATAGTTATAGATTTTAAAAAGGACAAACAACAGTTTCTCACTAATCAAGAGCCATTTTGACTACTTTTGGATCATTTTTACTACTTCTTTATCAGGCTTAATAAGCTTGTAACTTGTCAGTTCAAGAAAAACAAAAGGACTCAATTTTTGGGAGTGGGAACCAAATTATCCACAGAGGAGCAAAGCTCTTATTTAGAATAATATTATAATTATCAGCATGCACATCAATTCATTCTACCAAAGTAACAATGATTAGACACACAGAAAAAAACCCACCAACTGATTAACTATTTTTGTTTTGTTTTGTTTTGTTTTTTTTAAGAATTGAAAACTGCCCATAAAAATCCCTTCCCCATCAGCTGATCCAATAAAAGCTGTAGTTGCCATCTGCAAACTTCTACTGCTGAAGTAATCAAAATTACTCCTGCACATCTGCATTGGTTTGGTTTCTCTCTTTTGCAAGACAACAAATTACAACTCCTATGCCACACTATGCTTCTACAACAGTAGGTGTCTAAACCATGTCCCTACATTCCTGTCTGTTTGACCTAGCACAAGGGAAGGGCAAATATGTGGGTTTTTTTCTTTCACTGTCACACTGAATATTTTACTTTTCTGTCATTTAAAGTATTACTAGAATAGATGATAAAGAAGGAAATGTTACAAGTGGATGGCATGCAGGTTTATCTAGCTTGCAACTGATAATTTCCCTTTCTTTGCAGCATGGAGATGAGTACTGACCTAAAACCTGTGAAACTACACTGAGCCACCAATTGGCAAGGCTCTTTTGAGTCAAGAAAAATTGTTTTTGTAAAATCATTTTTCAATTGGTATTTTTTTCTGTCAAGTATTAACAAAAAGATCTGTGGGAGGACATTTCAAATTCTAGTTCAAATATAATAGTAAAATTTTGAATGATTAAAATTATTTTTGTAAATCTGTATATCTCTAATAATCTAATTAGAATTAATGATTGTCCTCTGGTATTGTTTCCTATTCTCAAAGTGCCTTTGAATTGCATATAGGTCTGAGTGGTCAGATACATTTAAAGGGCAAATTAAGACAAACTGGATTTTGTTTTTGCCTTTGGATATATTTGTAAAATACGCAGATTAGTCTTACTCTGTTTATACTGGTTGCTTTATATTCTATATTAAGCTCTGATAAGGCTACAGAAAACAAACTTGGGAAATGTTATGCAGAATTTTATGGAAATATTTGACTTCAGAATTGAGCAAGAGTTTTTAGAACTCCTTGCAATATGTGAGATGCCATTTAGGTCAGTAAGTGAATATTTTCACAGGACTAAAAATTATTTTGAATAATTAAAAGGCTTCCTCTAATCAGATCTTACCTAATGCACATAATTCCTGTGATAACTCAGTGTTAAAAGAAATCTTTTGTCAAGACATTAATATTCACTGGGTCTGATTACTAAAAGTAAGTCAGAAGAAACTCATGCAGATACTGAATTTACATTTATATATGCTCAGTATCTGAAGGGAAGTCAGGTTCTGCTATACCACATTAATGTGGATGATTCATAGTAGCTGCCATGAAGCTTTCATTGAAATCAGATATTAAGTAGATATCCGGAAAGAAATAAGACTTCAGATTCAGAATATCTTTTTAATTTAAAGAAATATCTTATTCATTCAAAATGCAGAATCTCTACAGCTATATTACAGAAAGTCTAGATCCATTACAGAAACTATAGAAATCCCAGTGTCTTAGGGTAGCATCATGAGAATATTTTAAAAAAAGGGTTGGGTTGCCATTTTGTTGTTGTAATTAAGGGCACACCTGAACAATTATGTCTATTAAAAAACTCCCAATTAGAAATCTTTCAATTGCTAGAGCTGTTGTTTGT
Organism: Turdus rufiventris; assembly: GCA_013186435.1. Classification (NCBI taxonomy): domain Eukaryota; kingdom Metazoa; phylum Chordata; class Aves; order Passeriformes; family Turdidae; genus Turdus; species Turdus rufiventris. Next base: position 1,364,774 of record PYHW01009669.1, on the reverse strand, counting down.
ATGAATTATAAATTTGTACAAAAACTCTCTATATTTATTTTATCCATTCTTTTTTGTCTGTAACCTTTTTTATTTTAATTTTATTTTTGTACTTTGACTTTTTCTTCTCTAAGACATCCCAAGATTTAAACATTTAACTTGTCTTGAAATTTGAATGAAAGAACTGAATATTGGAACTCCTTGCTGAAAAAAGATCACAGAGTCACAGAATAAGCTGAGTTGGAAGGGATCCACAAGGATCATTGAGTCCAACTCCTGGCCCTGCACAGGATACACAAGAGTCACACCATGTTCCTGAGAGCATTGTCCAAATACTTCTTTAACTCTGTCAAATACCCTATTGTGACACCCAGCTGACATCTGACTTTTCCAAATTACGTCTTTTTTTGTTCTCAGATGTTCTTGTCTTCCACAGTAGGTGATGCAGTTCCTTTCTCCTTCACTGTATGTAGTCATATCGTTCCTGTGATGCACTTTTGTCTCTCCTTTTGGCTAAAGTGTGATGATGGTCTAAGAGGAAGACAATGTTCTGAAATTACATGGTATTTAAGTTTTCAGGTGTTTCTTTCCAATTGAAATACAAAAGTATTTCAACACTATTTGTTTGGGTTTTTTTTGTTTTGTTGGTTTCTTTTTCCTTAATGGAAAAAGAGAGCATTTTTCCTAATACTAATAAAAAAGGGAGTATTTTTCCTAATAGCCATTCAAAATATTACTCTTTCTGTCCCTCCACTTTTCTTACAAGAGAAAAAACAATGTAATATTTTATACAATGTCTGAAAATTTTTGATTGGTGAGTGCAATATGCCCAAATATAAAATATTTGTTCTCATCACTTATTTATATAATTATAGACTAAAAGAATTCTGCAATATTTGCTTAATGTTGATAATTCTATTGATTTTTAAGCATTAATAACTGGATGTTATGAATAGGAAAAAACTCTGAAAGGCTGATTTTTTTTCTTAACTAATATGACAGGTAGTCCTGAAAATATATTTGTAGTCAGCAAATTTAAGCCTGTGGAGTGTATCACAAACAGTGAAACCATTTTAGCAGTGCCAAGCACTTGAAGAGGGAAGAAAGATATATTTTTCATTAAGACAAAGTGACTCTGTTGCTCTAGTTGCACAGTGTGAATTTTCTCAAAATGGCAGAGAGCCCAAATAAAATATTTTTCATTTGATATCTAGCTAGACTTGAGACTCTGCTGACAATGCTTTTAGTTCCTTTTAAACCAGGTGTTAGAAACCTCTACACATACAAGTATATAAATTAAAACAGTTATAAATAAATATAATAATATTTTAAGATGCATGTTTAAATTAGTTGGAAACCTATGTGGAAGGACATATATGATGAGATTCCAGCATCTCTTAAAAGTTTGGTTTTGGCCATTGTTTGTATGTAACAGTGGACCTGATGGATATAGCTTTTCCTTGTTAAAACTGCTCTTCAGTAGAACTCAAAAATTAATGAAAGTTAAAAGGGCTTTAGTGTAGCTCCATCTCCTCTGTGTAAGAAGTAAAGTTCAGTGCTTTACAATATTCATTTTTTTTCTTAATCTTACTGTTTTCCAGATGTCCCATGACTTTAAAATCCCATAAAGACAAGTAGATTTTTTGTGTTTCATGCTCTCTGCATAACTGAAGTATTTCATAGAATCATAGATTATGCTGAGTTGGAAGGGTCCCATTAGGATTATTGACTCCAACTCCTGGCACTATGTAGTACACACCCAGAATCACATATCTATGCTATATTTACTGGGGGAAGAGAAAAATTACAGGCAATGTTTGTATTTCTTACCAATTATACTAATAAAGCAAACAAATTTTATTTATAGCAAATAATGGGTCTTGTAAAACAGAAGAATCCAAACAACATTCCCTTGCAACTCTGTGGGCACTACTCTGACTGGTGCCATATCTTGTGTTTTCTTTCTCAGTTTAAATTTCCAACTGCTAGGAAGGATTTTCATCCTGGAGCAAGGCTTGAATACACAACATTCTCATTCAAAAAGCAATTTATGTGAGGTCATAATCTTTCACAGGCTTAGCCTATATTTCTGGTATGTGTTCTGTAGAGATTTACTTGAGCTGAGTATGAACCCTAAATCAAACATACTTGACGAGTGATAACAGAAAGCACAGCCTCAGAGATGCACTGCTTGTTGCAGTCTTCTCTCTCCTTGGGAGAGCCACTACGTCTTTCATTATGAACCCAATATAGATTACAAACACTGTACATGAAAGTGCAATTAAAAAACTCTAAAAGATCTCTAAAAGACTCTGTTTCATCTGTCACAAATCTTTGGGTGCTTGTGGGATGTCTTAATCATTAAAACATAAATTTTGTTGTTTGTCATTAAAACATCCAGTAGAAGTACTATTGAGAACTTAGGAGATTGGCTTTCCTAGAAACTTGCTGTAGGTCTATATTTCTTTCATTAAAATAACTACTGTGGGCAAATTATTTCTGTCTGACTTTGATCCCAAAGTCTATGCTGGGGACTATGTTTCCCCCTTTTTTAGTACGAGACTGAATGCTGAGATGACAAATGCCACATAAGAACAAAAATATGAGAGCACTGCTTGTGCACTTAATTTTCATTTGTGTGACCTTTCCAGCATTTAGAACAAACACAATACTCTTGAATATATATTTGAGGAACCCCATAGCACGTGGTTCTCCTTTCAGTACTTCCGATGTCCTCAAGTAGAATAGATTTTCAAAAGTAATGGGAGAAATACAGCTAGAGAAAATATTTCTCTCTGGCTTTCTCTCTCAAAAGCAAGTAAGTCACCTGTAAGTTTCTGTTTCTGCCTTTTTTCTGCTTCATCTTGCTCATAGGAAATAATTTCTTGAATTATTTTTAGTGTATAATTTTGCAAATATGAGAGACAATTCCATTTGTGTGCAGGATAAGGAAGAATGTCTATATAACACCAATACAGACTTGGTCTCCAGAATATAAATTTGTAATGCTTCAACATTAAAAACTTTTTCTTGTTGTTTTTTTCCTTGCTATCTTTAAAAGAAATGTTTTTAATTCTTTAGTTCAAAGATTGAAAATAGCTTCACCAAAGGAAATTTTCTATACGATGCAGTAAGTTATGACATTTCACTTCAGTTTTTCTTTATCCAGGAAGGGGATCCATAAATAATAAAGGAATGAATGCAATTCACACACATCCTCCCTTCCCCCCCTCTCTTGACAGTTTAATAATCCAAAGGTTAGCTGCCTAAATATTTAATCACCTATAGCTTCTACAGAATAAATAGAAACATGTTCTTTTACAGAAAAGAACATTGTCTACCTTAGGCATGTGTCCCAAGAATGATGTAACTCTCTCTCTGTTGGCTATGGAAAACCTAGGATGTCCTTTTGGACAGGACAATGCATGACAGCCTAAATGAATTGTGCTCTGGATGTACAATGGTGAAATGGTGAAATTGCATTTTTACTTGAGCCGGATTGCTGTGGAGAGACAGCCTGTGTTCTGTGTTGTAATGTACTCCTCTGAGACCTGGTGTAGCATGAAAATACTGTGTTCAACCAAAATTTTTAGAGTAGGCTCTTCACTGGGGCTGTTAAAGCATGCCTTTTCTCAGCTGTCCCTTTCATAGAAAGATTCATAACGTTAATTAATAAAAAAAGCATCTCTCAGTGTTGAGAAAATTTGCTAGATGCTATGCAAATCTCTAAGTGGTAGAGGATGATGACTCAGATACCAGGTTTTGGAAGTGTACTTTGCTGAAAAAGCAGCACTGCATGTTTCTCTCTACTTGAATTTCTTTAATGTATCACTTAGAGAAAAGGCAAAATACAGGACTTTGAACAGCTATTTTCTGGAAGATTATTTTTAGATGCTTTTTAAAAAGTTTTTTTAGCAAATACATCTTCTGCCATGTCATAAAAGACAGATGCTTTGTACACTACAGAGTCTAATTTTCGCCAAAGCCTGAAATGAAATGTGGCTATGTTCTAACAGTGTGTGGGTGTGAAACCATCTCTTAATCTCATCTTGGAAAATATCTTGATCTTGCATGGAAAAAACATAATCAAGTCTAGGAGGTAATGTAATTGGAAGTTAAAAAAATCTTAGAAAACGTGCAATCATATTAAGAAGTCTACAGCTCAGTTTGGGACACAACTACAAGAGGAAATGAACCTCAGGGATTCACAGGTAATTCCCTATGTGGACAAGTGTTCAGAAGTGAGACTTAACCATTACACTCAGTTGTCTCAGAGGAAACCCAGTGCAGTCAAGAGAAACATGCTGGAGCTGCAGGAAGATATTCTCCATGGGGATATATTGCTCTGTAAATGCATGTACAAACCACTGATTCATAGAAACTGTGAAGGCAAATTATCAGAGCTCTGTAGTATTCCATATTCAGTATTTTTACTGGTTTTGAACAAAAAGTGACATGACACTGATGTGAATTCTTGAAATCTAGTTCCTTGAACAAGAAAAGGCACCAAAATTTATCCAAGATAAGGCTTCCATAATGCTGCAATGGGAAAAATTCTGCATTTTTGTTCCATATTTTTGGAAATAGTCCAAAATTTTAAGGTTTTTTTCATACTTTTTAAGAAGATTTCCTGGGCAGACACGGAATCTGAAATACAGTTAAATGGTTTGAATTATGTGAAGATGAAAAAAATTGGTTCTTACTGTGGGAAATATGTCTCAATTCCAATGAATAATGCGACCATTTACATCAATGAAGACTTGAAGATATATGAGGAGGTGGGCAACACCTTATCAGATCTAGTATTGTATCTTTTTTACTTTAGAAGTGTATATCTTAGAATTATGTCATCGTGGTCTCCTGTTGATCCAGGCTTAATTGCAGGACCGGTGCCATTAACATAACACGACAGCAGCTCTGTAAGGGACTATTTGTAGGACACAAATCCAGGTGCTAATGGAGATTCCTAATAACTTAGTAGGGTTTTATTGGAGTTTCAAGCACAGAATAGAACTCCCAAACTATTTGTCAATGTGCTGGATAGACTTGACTGAAATAAACTCAGAATCTAGTGTAAAGCTGGTGGGAGCATTTTAGAAAGAATGTAATTTATGCAGTTTCACAGACCTTTTACAGTTAAGTAGCTGTCTGTACTACTAGAAACACTGATGCCATTTACATCTGGATTTTTAAATGAGTATTAAATTACACACACTAGAAACTTCTATAAATTCTTCCATCCAGGTACTAAATGTGAGATACTGAATTTTTGGGCTATTAGAGCTACGCAACTAATATAAAAATTTTAATATCACTGCTAAATTGGGAATTATGATAAGCTCCATGATGTTGTATGAGGAAAAAAGGGCTGAAAAATTCAAAGCATGATGAAAGCACATATTTGTGGGCCATTAATAGTTTCACAAAACAAGGACAATAGTTTAGACTTAGTTGAATTGTGGAAGGACTTGGGGAAATACAAGGTAAAAGATAAAAGAGGAAAGGCAAAAGACAGATGCAGAAAGGGAAAGCAGAAAATGGAAATAGAAAGAATGGAAGAGGAGAGGAG
>PYHW01009669.1:1322413-1334917 GCA_013186435.1 Turdus rufiventris | reverse complement strand
CTTCCTTCCTTCCTTCCTTCCTTCCTTCCTTTTCATTTCTTTTCATCATCTGTCTAGCTAGCTAACTAGCTATTTAAATTGCTCTGAGAGTTTCTTCAGGGAACTGGTAATTTCTTCTGTGACCCTTTATGAAGAAAAGGGAATTTGACAGTTTCTTTCTGGTAGTCAGTGTAACCAGAAGAAACTAAAGAGTTTTTAAAGACACATGAATAGACTGATAATAATATTCTTTGTTCAAGATAAGCTAATAGCTATCATCCCATTCTATGATTTTAAACCAGAAATTTATTTTATCTTTCGAATATGACTATTTTTGCTGTATGCTATATGTTATATGGTATGTTACGATATGTTATGCTATGTTATGTTGTGTTATGTTATGTTATGTTATGTCATGTCATGTCATGTCATGTCATGTCATGTCATGTTATGTATGTTATGTTATGTTATGTTATGTTATGTTATGTTATGTTATGTTATGTTTGTTATGTTATGTTATGTTACGTTATGTTATATGTGTCACCCTCCAGACAATTATTTTCCTGACATTCAGGGAACTGGTTTCTTGAAGAAGCTGGAGTATCCTCCTTCTCAGAAAGAGAGAAAAAAAGAATGGTATAGCATCATGCTCTGAGTAATAGAGGAGCTCCTCTGAAAATTGGAACAAATTATGTTACATTTGTGGACCAGTGATAGATATTTCTCCAATTAGGAGGAGTATCTGTACTGAATAAATTGTAAGACCAGATAGCAAGAGAAAAACCTGAGGATTATAGGTCATAGGCAGTTTTTCAATAATCCAGTTAATCTACAGAAAACAGATGCATCAAGCTAGGCAATGGTAAACAATCAGCCCAGAGTTCCTACACTGCTCTGAATTTGAATATTTTACAAAAGAAATTAATTGTGGACTTCATGAAAAATCATGTCAAACTAAAGTCATTGAGCTTGAGAAGAAATCCTCAAACTGTAAGATAGGTAACTTGTGTAGTTCTGGATGGTCACAATATTTCAGCAGCTGAGCTCATCTGAATGGAACACCCAACACAAGTGATGCACTGTTGAGGTGGTGAGCTGATTGAAGCCAGATTGGGGTATGACATGAGCAAGAAACTGCCAGTGACTTTTATCTCAGTTTAGGAGGCTAATGGTAGAATCTATTCAATATAAATTTTATAAAATTGCAAAAGGATTGTTTCTGAATCTGAATATGAATTCAGAAGTAGGTAGTGGAACAGCAGTAGAAATAGGTGTTGGTGCTTATCACTACAATAAAATTTCTCCTTTCCTACAATCTAAGATGCTCAATGACTCTGAATCAATACAAAAAAGCAATCACTTTCTGAATATATATGATTTAATCAACATTAGTTCAAGCCTGTTACATTTATACAACGCCTGGTAGGAGCGATACTTGGCTCCTGAGAACATCCACTGCAATTAACAAAAATGAACATGTTAAATGTGTTGTGGGTATTAATCATCTCTTCCATATGTGAAAAGCATCTGCTATTTCTTTTACTAAATTTAAATGTTTATATTTCATTATATAGATAAAGTAAACAAAATGAAGATTTAAGGATTTGGATATAATAATTGACATTCAACAACATATCTATTAAATATATAGTCTTAGCTAAAATAGAAATAAAATGCATTTAAGTCCTGTTCTTAAAAAAAAAAAAATTGTGAAAATATCTGTATAAACCTGAAGGGTTTAACAACATTTTCATTTAATTAACAATGTTAAGTATATAAGAAATGTCTTCCTTCATATTTGTCTCATCTGTTCTAAGACTGGCTACGACCTTGGACCTTGCAGTTTCTGTCCTTGTTCCAAGGATATGCCTTGCTGTCCCTGTCATCGAGGGTTCCTGGTTGAGCTCTGATGTTACCAATTTTACACATTTTAATTTTTAACTTCACAGAATGTTGAAGGAACTTTTGATAGTGACCTAGCAGTACCAGATCTAGAGTCTTAATACCATTTACGGTAATATTTGATAATTGAGGAGAAACAAGTAGATTGTGAGCATGGCCTAAAGTGTCAAAATATTCTCCAAAAGAAGGAAAATGAAACTACTTATGCCACTGTGAGCATGTTCAGAATTTCTGAGGCTATTAATCCCTAGAGCTGAAATTTTTACAATATGGAACTGACTTCAGAAAGGTGAAGTATCTCGTCCGAAGTTTCCAATTGTTAGGAATAAATATGATAAAGATTATCTAAAATTAACAGAAAAATGAATATTTCATGATTTTCATATGTGCAAAGTGCTCTGACTTCTAGGTATCATGTTAACTCAGTAGAGAGCAACAGAAAATAGGTCAGACTTGCAGACTCTTTGAGTGTATTCGCATTTCTTGTTTTGATTGAGGTCTTTTCTCCAACCAAATTTCTCAACTGTCTCTCTGCTTTAGTTTCACCATAGATCACTTTGGTTTGCACATACTGCTTTATTTTTCTAACCAGAGTAGAAGACAGGGTGCAGAGCCACACTCACAGAGACCACAAGTAGGCACAGGGCTGGCTGTGCCACCCCTCATCCCGTCTGATGCTGAGCTTCCTGCAAAGTTCAAAGTGTGGATATACTTGCAGTAGAGGAAATAATCACTGTTTTACTCTGCAAATGTGTTCCCAGAGCATGTCACTGTTTGCTAATGGAGACAAAGTCCAAATTTCCATGAGGACAAGACTAGAAAATGTTGTTAGCCACTTGAAGTAACAACTAGAGGGAAAAAAAATGGGTGGACCTCATGTCTCCTGTGAGTAGTGAAGAAAAGGTGCCCTTATTGCTTAGCATCAGGATCAGACTGTCACCCACCTAGGTATGCAAGTAGTCTGAAGAAGAGAAACACATAAAAAGTCCAAACAAGGGTATTTTATATACTTTCAAGCATGTTTCTCATTAAATATATCATTGCACTCAGGCCTACAAAATGTTTAAAGATTTTTTTTTTAAGTATTTTTATTTTCCTACTACGCCCTCACCAAAAATGTACAGAACATAAAATGTGTTCTGATCCTTCCCTTGCATGGTTCAATACCATGTTTTCTGTTGGGAGTAGTTCACTTTGTCCTCATTTATGAGATGTCTTAGTTTTCTGATACACAGGAGAAATGAGCAGCTAAGCAGTCCATGTGCTAAGATGTAGAAATCTTAGGTATTGTCAAGGTTTTATATATTCTAGTGATGGCAAAATTGAAGCACTGAATTATCCATTCATATTTTTAATATGTTTACATTTAAGAAAAATGTGTCATTGTGATGCATCTTACAGTAAGAGGAAGCATCAACTTTTGAGGGAAAGATTATCTTGTTAATAAAAAATGAGAAAAATTATGTTTCATCTAAATCAACTACCTACATAATATATTAACTTCTGCCATAAAACGTTGATAAACAGTAAAGGTAGAAATGTTTCCAGTTAAAAGCTTTATCAAAAGCCCTGGGGCTTTTTATGGAAACAAAACCCCAAACCGATTGCATTAAACTTTTGATAAAGGATAAAATTCAGTACAAATGCATAAATCACCTTGTTAGTACAAACTGAAGTATAAACTACTGGAAGAAACCCCTTCAGGTCTGAATAAATAAGACATTTTCTGAAAGATAGTTTTTATTTTTGACATTTCAAAGCCACAATAAAACAGTTATTCCTAAAGAAAATCTCTTAAGACATGAAGGAAGCTACTCCTTACTTAGATGTAAAAAAAGTGTTTATTGAGATCGCTTTTCTTGTTGATTTGTTCCTGCAGGTGAAAATGAATAAATATATACAATCTACTTAATTTGATGGACACATTGTTAACGAATTGTAACAAAGTTTACATGTGAAATAATTATGGCCTTATCTTGCTTTGGAATGGTAAGTTTCCTTTCTTTCTTTCTTTCTTTCGCACATCTATACAGAAACAAATAAATGGTTTTAAAATGGGAGAAAATATGAAATCAAGTATCATTGTAATCTGGAAAACAAGTTTCTTCAAATTATGGCAGAGAAACTAATTTAGAGGGTCAACCTCAAATTCCAGAATTTCGACCTCTTTCTGCATTATTAAAACAGAATTATTATTTCTGTAAGAAAGGTACATGTTTTTATATAGAGTTTACAGCTGCTCTTAATCATAAATTTCACGTCCAAACATAACCAATAACTGAATTTTTTGCCTCAAATCCATTCCAGCTGCAAAAATGAAATGGCATGCTTTCATGCGAACATGCACTTATGCTAAGCGTATGCACTCTTTCATCCACAATTCTCTAATTTTATAGGTATTAATGCAATGGGTGAAATCTTCATACTTAGGTTCTGCACTGATAGAAATAATAGACTAATAACCCCGCTTAACATTAGTCATTTCTGTGAGCTAATGATCCCTTTCCTTGGAGGAAATCATCTTTTACAAGGTCTGTCACGGTCTCAACTGATTGCAACTTCAGATCAGGCTGTTAAACACTAATGGATTTATCAATTGCTTTTTTTATTTTCTTTTTAATTGCTTCTATAATTCCTCTACCATCCTTTCATCCTGGATAGTTCTAACAAGCTATTGAAGGAAGGCGGGTAATTTTTAAAACCAATCAGTAAACAGTGGAATAGCAACATTCTCTGTTTCCAAAACAGATGCTTCTATCAAACTAAGCTGGGTTAGACAGAGCTCACATATAAAATAGTGCAACAGTGTTCAGTCCCTTTGGAATAGGTTATTGGTTTGCCTGCTTCAGTAGTCTGTTATGTGCCCTTTCATGCTTTTCTATTTTCATCCCTCTGGGACTTCCTGGTGGGAGATGTGCTCAAATATTAGATATGCTTGCTATATTTGAATGGCTTAGATTTATTGACACCCTTTAAACCAGGAGATATAGACATTGAGCAGTGTGTGTAGAGGGATAATTTCATGGAAAATTACACTTCTTGTAATGCAGTGCTGGAGGTCGTTAACAATGGTCATCACAAGTATTCAGGCAAGTCCAAATGGATCTCCAGAGTCTCAGGTTATTAAACTTGTGTCTCCTATTGATTTTGCTGGGATAGTGATGAAAACAAACAAACAAACAAAAAACCTAAAGCAACCAACCAAAACAAAATAACCTACTGAACAACAAAGCGAGCTAACAATCATACAGCTTTTCTGTAAAAAAAAAAATCTGTGGAAAAACATCCATAGCAGATAATGCATTATTGATAAGAAAAACCAAAAATAATTCTTGTTTTTTCCTCACCATTAGACAAAATGGAATTCTGAACAACCATAAAGACCAAGAGTTGAGTATAAACACTCCAGTATAATAGCTCACATGCTTTTGTGTGAGATATAAAACTGTTGTTTTGGAGAATTTGCATGCGGAGATAGTGAATCAATTCTTTTACACTGAGACATCACATTTTTTATTATTTTGCTGTATACATTACAGTATGCAAAACAAAAAATAATCTCACTCCCATCTCACAGAATCTCTGAACACAGTTAGAAACCAATACATAATTATAGACTTATAAAATTGATATTAATATATTTTTTCTAATATAGATCCTTTTTTTAATTGCCTCAAGTTGCCATAAATTGCTCATTAAACTTCAAGCATTTCAATGCAATGCTTGCTACCATTTATAGGCAAAACTCTCCAAAGTATAATTAGAGGGAGTATTATGACACAGAACAATGGAGACAATTATTTCTGAAGTTTATTAATGCTAATTAGCATATGGCATCTACGACAGCTGCTGATACTTCATTGCTAAATACTGAGGGACTAATTAGTGTTTGATGTTAATTAGCTTCTTTTGCATGTGCATTGTCCTTAGATGCATATGCACTGTCACCACTGGGCTATTAAAAATCTGGCCTAAGCCTTCTTGCAGTGACAGGATACAGCATTTAGATTTTGCAGACTGTACAATATAGCTCTCTAATGTGCCCTTAATAGCCACTATACGAGTTTTAACAAGGCAAACTCACAAATTTCCATTGCAGTACATCAGAAAATTTATTTTAAATGTAGCTGAATAGTGTATAAATTATTTAAAATTGACAGCATCTAGCTCTTTTATTGATAGAAATAGCAGCCTGAGAGATTAAAGAAAGTTAAATCCAACAAACTAAAGAGGGAAACAGAATTTCACAGGCTTATGCAATGTTATCTTCTATTTAATCTCTTTAATTCTGATTATGGATAAACTCCTTTTTATTTCCTACAGAGATCCCTGGTCTCTATGTAAAATCATGTCTGTCTTAGAGAGGTTTTTTGGAAGTTGGAATGCTATTTACATAAAAACCCCAAAACAATTAAGTCATCTTATCACCAGCCAGCAAGGAGGAAATAAGCATATCTTCTTTCTTTGTCAACAGATTATTGTTGCTTTACACATAAGGTTATCACTTAGGACTATATTTTTTTCCAGGGCATATTAGCATTCGAATGAGAATTCCCCATGTCAATCACAAATAACGTTTATTTGGTAGTTAATAAAAATTGGCTTTAGTGTGTATTTATATTTATATAATTAAAGAATATTCATTTCCTTAAACAGTGGAAGAGGGACATAAAAGATTAGATGAAAGATGAGAAAAAAAGCAATGAAAAGCAAAGTTTTCTAGTAAAGTCTTTTGTTTTCATTGAGGTTGCCCTTCACTGTGACAGCAAGGGTTTTGGTTGAAAACAGAAAGAAAGAGGAGATGTGACAAAGGATGGGTGACCACCATGCAACTTGTTAAAAGAGAAGTGAAAAGAATAATAAAAGAAACCAAACCAAAACAAACAAAGGGTGATAACACAAGACTGAAAGGAGAGGAATATATGAGGGAGATCCTTGGTGACAAGGAGTGGAGAGTTTGAAAATTATGAAGATTGAATTTATTGTCCTCCTCAATTTGAGGAGCTTGGTCTTCATTCCCATCCAGTTTGCAGACCTAGATAAAAACCTTTGATTGATGAAATCATTTTAATACTTCAACTACCTTGTCAGGTATTGTCACTATTTAACTGACAGTATTGTAGACAGAGTTCCCACAGCAGCATCAGGTACCTTGGTTATGCAGGGACAGTCAATATTAGTTCATTAGACATGAAAGATTTCTTTCAAACAGCTTGTTCTGCCATGATGCTTAAAATTTTTGGGCTTAAAATTCTGATTAAGAAAATATATATTATATACTGATCATGCCTGTTCTTTGTGTAAAATTCAAAGCCTCTGAGACTTGTTGAATAAACAGGATATAAAAATAAAATTTTAGAAGCCTTCTGATTCGTTACTGAAATATCGGTGTTTCTATTTCAAGTGAATAACCAGGTCTTTGACAAAAAATGATTTTTTTTTTGAACTGAAGTTCAAAATAGATAAAAAGTAAGTAAAAAAAGACTTCAATGGAATTCTTAGCAAGGATGGATAATTTTATTGATATGATTGAAAAAGCAAAATGCCAATAATAAAAAAGTGACCTCTTCCAATTAAATTTAATTTGAAAATCTAGCAAAAGTAACCCAGGGAGTAAATATAGTGGAATGACCAAACAAAGAGAATGTGGATTGGAAAGATGCAAGAAATGCAGTAGATTCAGCTTTGCAGCTAAATGGTACAGATGGAAAAGACTTAGCACTAGTTGCCTCTTCATTGATTCTCATACTAATTCCTACCAGGAAAATTAGACACTATGGTAACATAAGAGAAATGATCTGTTAGTCCAGAGCCAAAGTGGCATATCTGTTTTCAGCTGTGCTCTGGTGTATACAATAACATGTTGCCATAAACAGTTATAACTATGCTGAAAGCATTAAAGAGATAATGTTTAGAGGGGTTTACAGGGTAAGTATATCCTCACAGAAAAACTGCAACTAGGCAGATAAATAGCAGACTGCAAGAGATAAAATTCATAATAGTCAGGGAACTCAATCTCTCAGGGAAGAGAGCCCTGCATATGAGATAATCATATCATACTTTAAGACTAACCAAAATTTGAACTTATTAACTAAGAAAAGACTAGATTAATACAGAAACATCCTCCATGGAGTGGAAAAAGTTTCAATGAACATTTAAACACAGCTGTGATATCCTGTCCTATTTAAAGTCCTTGAGAAGATTTTCCTAAATTCATTCTTAGCAGGGAAGGCAGATTGCTCCTTGTTTCATTCATCAGCTGGATAAACCCATCATTAATTGATTACAGAAGCAGTGTGCAATCTAAAGAGAGTCAAAGGAAAAGGTGAATATTTTATTATGGATGCTGTCAGAATCATAGCCTGGTTAATGTTGGAAGGGAACACGCTGGGTCAAAATGGTGCAAAAAAGTTTCATTCAGAAAGTTCTTGAAGAGTTTTCAAACAGAGAAATTCATATCCCAGTTCTTTATGAAAAATGAAAATCAGCCTTATGTCCCTCTAAAATATCACAGTACATGGTCTTCTGAATATAGGTCTCCTGCCGATACTCATTGCTTGTGTCTCTGATGGTGCCAGCTAGCCATGCAGGCAGGTTTTGCAGCTAGTTTGTCTCAGCATGCTTGTGAGATTGGGCTCTGAAAAAACCTAAGTAATGGTGTTTGTCTTCCTGAGTCACTGAGTGGGATGGAGCCCTGCTTTGCTGGGAAGGGCTGAACACTTCCCCGTGCATGGGAAATGGTGAAAGAATCCCTTGTTTTGCTCTGCTTACGTGAGCAGCTTTTGCTTTCCCTCTCAACCCATGAGTTCTCTCACTTGCATTTTCCCAGTTCTCTCCCCCATCCTACCATGTGCAGTGAGCTGGTGTCTAGATAGGGCTGAGAGACCAGCTGGGTTTAACCAGGGCATTTATAATCTGGACACTACAATATATTACTGGTGAACAACAGGTACACAAGTTCAAAAACTGATCCACATGGCATTTTTCATCATTTAAGTTTAAAAGTTATGCCCATATCTTCTAGAATTATGCTCCATTCATACCCATTTTGTGTGAAAGGTAATATTACATATAAGTATTCTACAGAATGTAAAAGGGAAATAAATAGTTATGTGCTACTTGATATACAAAAAAAAATTAAAATATATTTTTAAGGTTCTGAGTAGCTCATATTATGGACTAACATATTTTTCAGGCCACTTTGCCCTAGAAACGAGATATGAAAGTCAGATTACTACTCAGTCTTTAAATCAGTGCTGACAGAAATTTCCTACATAGTTATAAAACACTAGGAAAACATGGCCTAAAGAAGAGCTGAACTGGTAATAATTTAATTTAATTCAGTGGAACCAGCTGCTGAAATCATATCCTATTCCTAAACTACACTGGCTGCAGCCAGAATCAGTATTTCAGAAAGTGGGGAACCTGAGGGAGAAGAAAAGATCACCTTGGGATTAAACCCACAGGTCATTGTTTAGTGTATCTCATTTTTGCTTTTGGTTTTATTTTGTCAATAATCTCACAGCCATTCTGGATTTAGAAAGCTTTTTATGACTCTGTAATGTCAAAGTAAGAAAACACTCAACTTTGACATCCCATTTTGCTTCATTTGTTTGAACACTGTCACCTGAGCTCGTGTGTACTGTAGGCAATCATTAGACAATTGACATCGATCTGGAACAATGAATAGACAAAATTAGATTTTGTTGATATATTTCAGGCAAAGACTGCTGAAGCAGTAGCAACAGCGCTTTTGTGGTATATACCCTGGTGACATCATCAGCCAAATGGCAGAGCTGTAAAGGGGAATACTCTGAGCTTGAGGATTTCAGCTACTGTGATTATAGTGAAAAACAGAGGGAAGCATTCAGTTTTGAGGAAAAAAGAACATTGATGAGCTAGTCCTGCAGAGTGTTTTATAGACAACTTCCACTTTGTAGTTGGTAATGACTAGATAATGGAAAAATGTGCATAAACCAAAACCTTAGGGGTGTTAAAATGCCCAAGAAAATTCCATTTATAAGAAAAAAGGCTTGTAAAACCAGGTATTTAAAATTCAAGCTTAACTTCTGAAATGCTTATTCGACACTTGTATATTCTGGCTTTACTTTTAATGGGGAAGAGATTTTTCTTTCACAGGTCAGGAAAAAGAATACTTTCATTGAAACTTACACATCAATTTAAAACCTGAGATCAGAAAAAGAAAATTCTATTTTTTAGTACATAAATCTTCTTCTATCTTATTATTTGGTTAAATTTGTTGGGTCGTGTGTTTGAAGAACACAAGGTGATATCCATATTGAGACTGATAGTAGAAAACAGGTAATGAACTATCAGACAGTTTTGCTAGCAAAGATTTCATAATCATTAACTTATGTACTTTCCTCAGAATTTACTTAGTAGCTTCAACAGGATAGTCATTTTAAAAAGTAAACAACAGAAACAACAAAAAAAACTTTTCCCGAAAAAAACCCCAAAACAAACCATACCTCCTGCTGTTCTAAGGGAGAAAAGACTTCTAGGAAAAGCCCACATACAAGAAGGCAAGTGTTTTCCAGGAACAAGCAGGCTAGCGTTTCTTTTTACTGATATAGTTTAGGTTTTATCCTATGTTTGACCAGGTGTGAATAAAGAGCAAAGAGCTTTAAATATCTCTTGGATTTTTCCTTCATTCCCTATGTCAGTCCTGTCCATCTGAAACTTTCACTAACAGAAAACTGAGCATGCTCTTCTGTCTGGGGGGATATCAGCAAGAAGGAGAGATTTTCAGAGTCTTTCTTGTCTCTTTTCCTGCACATACCACTGCATGGCGTTGCAGCTAGACTCCTGATTCCCCTTAGGGGAGCATAAAAATACTGGACATCAATACCAAAAAAGGCTGTATTATTACAAATTTTAGCAGCAACTTTACTGAAGTTGTCTGCAACACAAATATAAGCTGTAAATGGAGACTGACAGGCTAATATCCAGCACAATCTCAACACTGATACATTAAAAATCCTCAATGACTCAATTTCAGGTTTTTTTTCCTTATGCAGTCTTCAGTCACATTGAAGATAACTTTAAGTAAGGAACTGAAAAATGTACCGGGTAAATTTTAACTTTGAAGTCATTAGTGCTGCTTTTCATCCTGATATCAGTACTGCTGGAGGGAAAGGAGTATCTGTAATAGAATATTTAAAAGATTATATGCTAGATTTATTTGTAGAGCATGATATATAGTACTGCAAATCCCAATTCATGCTTTTCCTAAAAGGCTGTTGGACAAATGTTCAGAAATTAGCTTAACTTAATAAGAGTGTCCACATTAGTAACATAGGCAGTGGAGCCAACCCATTCACAGTACAGAAATTCAAATATATAAAAAACAACTTGGATATTGGCTGAAGAATGTTGTATTCCCTATATAGATGTCATGTTTTGAATGCAGATGTATTTCACATTTGCAAATACAGAAGTTGTAATTAACTTTAGTGAAGCTGGTCTGGTAGGAGATGCTTAGTTCATCTGTAATATTAGTTATTTAATTTTGGTATTTATTGACATGGTGAGGTCTAGAGGAGATGGGAAAACACTCCCTGCTCTCAAATTCATCTTTATTCAATAATAAGGGACAGTGAAGAAGTGCTATCCAATTATCTCTTTTTTCCTCACAAAGGTATTGATAAATTGGTAGTGTCTTGTCCCAAAAGTTAGAGAAAGAAACAATTCTCAAGCATTGAAAGGACCCATTTTTAAATGGGTTCATAGTGGTAGAAAATGCTTCATTATTATCACTTATTTTTCTTGTAACTTAGATTGTGTCATAGATTGTAAGTAATGAGTTTAAAATAAAGTATATCAACAAAAATTCTAATTACAGAAATACCTACATTTTCCAAAAGTGGTAAGTGGTAAAAAAAGCTTACAATTGAGCTTGAAAAATGGTTTTTTTTGCATTAGATCTAAAAGAGAAATGTTTTTTAGATAGAAGGATCTACTGAATCATCAGCCACATAAAACACCTATGGAATGCACCATCATTCAGCTCTTCAAGGCTTCTATTTCTCAGGCAGATAGTAACTCGATTTTATTTTTTTAATCTGCATTTTAAAGGTTGTTTTTAATTTTTTCTTCTACTCTTCCTTATTAAAATTTTTGTTAGGTTTTTCTTTTTGTTGGTTGTTTGTTTGGTTTTTTTCTTTTTTGTTTTACCTTTATCTTACATTGAAATAAACAGAGAGAAAATAATAAGGAAAGGTACATAAATTCACTGGGCATGCACTCAGCACAGAAACTTCTCTGATGCAAAAGTTAATTATTGTACACTGAAAGGAGAAAACTGTGAGGAGAAGGCTAATTGGCCACCATTATGAAGTGCAAATGAATAATAAGCAAACTAGTTCTTTGGGGAGAAAATGAAATATTTCTTCATCTTTCCAGCAATCGCAGTCTCTTCTCATTCCTCTTTTTATTAACTCCATAGTGCATCCATCTGAGCTCTCCCCGAAGGACATCCTGCTGTCATGCTTTTTAGTGGCCATTGTCTGGTGAGTTCACATTCTGAGGCAGGCTCATTACTGATTAGTGCCTTCTTCTTCCCAATTACAGTAATTTCACGAATACAAGCCGCACGGACTATAA
>PYHW01009669.1:1287455-1311595 GCA_013186435.1 Turdus rufiventris | reverse complement strand
AGTGAAATATTTTGTTAATCAGCTTATTACACCTTCTGTCAGAGTGAGGATTTCTGTATATTTCCTAAACTGTGTAACAGGCCTTATCAAAGAAATTACTTCCAGTTGCCAATATTTGCTATACAGAAATACCTCAGACACAGCTATTTTGAACTGTGCTTTCTTGGACAGAGATGGCAGATGGGAAATCACCTGCTTATTTTAGCTTTTCAGTTAAACAGCCAAATCAATGCCATTTTTGAAATATATTGGTTTAAGTCTAAAGTTTTGGTTTAAATAAAATTGAAAAATCTGAAATTAAATAAAGATACTCCTTTTTGCCATAACTTTCTTCTGCAAAGTTTGAATTTTTTTCTTCTCCCCATCTTGTCCATTGCTTTTGTTTCTATGACAGTCTGTTTTAAATCTATTATGACTTA
Source organism: Turdus rufiventris (assembly GCA_013186435.1). Taxonomy (NCBI): domain Eukaryota; kingdom Metazoa; phylum Chordata; class Aves; order Passeriformes; family Turdidae; genus Turdus; species Turdus rufiventris. Next base: position 1,311,176 of record PYHW01009669.1, on the reverse strand, counting down.
TTGTACTAAGCAGGACTAGTATGTAGTATTTTTTCTAGACATTCTCGTAAACTGCTAATTATTCTTAGAAAATAACCCAACAGTTTAAATTTTACTTTGCTCAAAGCCTTTGTCTGAAGTGTTGGGAAGAAGCATTTCAGTTCCTCAAAGTTAACATTTTAAAGTGTTTTTTGTTTTAATTTGAGTTTATTTTTTGTATTATTGTTATAGGAGTGGCGCGTCACGAAAACCTATGATAAGTGTCTGATGATTTTCCTGGAAAATTTAACATTTTTATTAAATAATTAAAGTCTTCACTGAAATTTCTCTCAGGAAGTAAGTTGATGTTACATTTAGAAGCACTTAATTTAATTGCACCGTGAGGTGTGAAATGCTTCTTTAAATCTGTATTGCTCGGCTGAGAGTCAAATAATTATTTTGATGTACATTTGCATAACTTTTTTTAAGTTATACTAAGAAATGCATTTTTCTCACTTCTGTAAACTTGTCTTGAGGAGCACATAATGACTGCTTTGTGACATCTTCACCTGCTGTTGAAAGGATAAAATGGATTTTTTCCTAATTCAAGCCAGTTCTATACATTTTCTTGACTGAAAATGTGAAAAAAAAAAAAATTGGATAAAACATCTGTACAACTATACATGCACTTGCTTTATGTGTATGCATGAGCAAGTTCAATTTCTAGATTCTCCAGAGGTCAAGATATGGTAAACTACACGGCTCCATGTCAAAAGGCAGAGATGACTTAAGGTCTTCCTTTGACCAACTGTATTCAAAAATTTTTCTGTATGTTTGCTATGTATTTGGTTGTGGTTCTGGGCATAGTCTGTTTCATTTTCCTTGAAACAGGATACAAACATTTCAACCAGATATTTTCTGTATACTATAGCAGTACATTTTACTAAAAATTACTTTAATAATATAATCTGGCCATGACTACCACATAAAAATACTTCAGGATGTGTAGAAATATTCAGAATGCTTTTATCAAGTATAAATCAAATGTTAGTACTAAATAACTCAGGTGGTTAGCTATTAAATGACTTGGTGAGGCTGAAAAACCTGGACTAAGAATGTATGCAAGGGTGCTGGTTTTGGCTGGAACAATTTTGTCAGAATGGTTGGTATGGGACTGTATTTTGGGTGGAACTCAGGGTTGATAATACAGAGATGCTTTTGTATATGCTGAGCAGGGATTGCAGAGACAGGGCCTTTTCTGCTTTTTGTATTGCCATAGTGGGAAGGACGTTGGGTTGCATTGGAAGTGGGGATGAGACACATCTGGGATAGGCAACCCAAACTGACCAGAGGTATATTCCAGATGTGGCATCATTCTCAGTATAAAGTCGGGGGGAGAAGGAGGAAGGATGGATGTTTGGAGTGATGGAATTTGTCTTCCCAAGTCACCATTGCAGATGATGGGGTCCTGTTCTTCTAGAGGTGAACATTTGCCCACCCATGGGAAGCAGTGAATCCATTCCTTGTTTTATTTTGCTTGCAGGCACAGCTTTTGCTTTTCTTATCAAGCTGTCTTTATCTCAATCCAAAAGTTTTCCAGCTTTTATGCTTTTATTCTCCCCCATATAACGCTGGTTGGGGAGTGAGCAAACATCTGTGTTGGGCTTGGTTGCTGGCTGAGCTTAAACCACAAGAGAAAGATATTTTAGAAAGAGGAACTTTGTTTTATTGAAAGGGTTTTATATTGAAAATATGCAAACTGAATAAATCACTTTTAGCAACAACTGAATATAGAAAAGGGTCAGGAAAAAATAGGACAGTATAAACAGATGACAATGTAATATAAACTGCTTGCAAACAGTTTTGAAAACCTCAGTCTGAATCTATTCCATTGGTGGTCACAGACCAAACATCTGTAGAAGGAATGAAATAAATTGTCAGACAATGAACAGCATTATAAGACCAAAGTACTGATAATACATGCAAGAGATTTTTTGCTTTGCTAGGATTAATGTTTTATTATGAAATTCACCACAGAGAGAGACAAATCTCAGTAGGTTTAATTCAGCAGGAAGAAACTTGTCTCAATAGGTGAGGCAAAGTAATGCAAGGAATTATATCTTGAAGCTTGGGCTTGTATCACACATATGCATAGAAGAGGAAGCAAAAACTCAAACCACTCTCTTCTCAAACAGCTACCTTAAAGATTACAGTCTTTGAGAGGAAACCAGGATTTCTGCACTAAATTCCTTTCTTCTGAATATTTTTTATTGTTCCTTTTCTTCCCATGAAGAGACACTAATGTGAAATAAATAATTGTATGATATCTTGCAAATTTATTAATTAGATAGATACTGCACTGTCCTACCTACACTTCCTTCTAATTTGATCACACAAAATGTTAGCTTTTTCTTCAAGCAAAGCTATTTTAAAACGTTTCCGGTCCAGACATTTGCTCATTTAGATCAATTTGATTGTCAGTTAATATGTGGCAAGTGTGTTGTCATCTTCCAGTTATCCATGGACAGCTTTATTTGAACTGTTTCAAAATCCTATTTAAAATGTAGTTTATCTTTCATTTATCATTTTTGAGTAAATCTGTAGCACTCAAAAAAAAAAAAAGTATACTGTATTTTGCCTGTATCTTAGCTCTTAAAATTTCTTCTTCGTTAAGAGCACTGGGTATGAATTATATATCTAATATCTTAATAAGATTAGTTTCCAGTTTATTATGAGATACATTTTTTATTTATGAGAATACTCAAGAAAACCTTATATAACACATAATAGATGATATTAACTGCAAGAAATGCCTGAAGAGAAAGAAGGTCCTTATTGGATATAGAAAACACTGTATAATGTTGTCTTTCAGAAAATTTATACACTCTGGTATTTACCAGTGGACTGTAAGAGATTCATATTCATATGTTTCTTTCCTCAATGTGGAACACTTTATAACTCTCTCTTACAATGAAACACTGGTTTAAGATAAGAGAAAGATAATTCTCCTGGGGAAAGTCTTTAAAAAAAAGATTCAGGAAATCTGACATCTTTTCATCTTTGCAACATTCCGTTGGTTTTCAATTTAGTTTTTCAGCATTAACGCCTCTGAGAAAATCAAGGTTTCATTTAAAGAGAAAAATAATTCAGCAGTGATATCTGAAAATAATTGTATTTAGTGGTGATAATAGGTTGGTACAGTAGCTACTGTATTTATAGGACTGTGTGAATAGGGCTACTATATATATCCAGTTATTTGCCTTGACATGTGCCCTTTTCTGTCCAGACCTCCTCTTGGGATGTTACGGTACACTGCACATGTACAGACCTCTGTAGAGATGTATATTCAATGTCTTGGAGTGTGTAGCCATTCTTTTCCTGTATAGAATCTGAAAGTTCAGGATTTCACATCATTATTAAAACATATAAGAGTCAGATAGACTTTATTCAGATTAAAATAAAAGGTTGACATATTAGTGAATGTAGAGTGGCAAATGTTTGTATAATGCTTGTCATTCTGGCTAATATTTTCACATCAGGAGGAAGAATGTTCTTTCTGGTGGCTTTTGTAAAAATAGCTGGGGAATCAGGCAAATTGTCAGCATTCCTTCATAAGCAAATAAATATTCTCACATTGAGCTAAACAGAGGAGAGGATATGAAAGTAATTACTTATCAGCAGGTAACCACTAAAACATTTAGGCTCTTCTTTGCCATATATTTCAATGTCCTGCAGAGTAGGAAAAAATCATCCAGATTTTTGGTGAAAGGCTTAGCAACCTTCAGCTGAAGCAAGCTGCACAGATTTGCTGACTCTTCCAGTTTCAAATTGAAAGGTCAAACAAGTAATGAAACTAATAAACAAGAAAAGCTTATCTACTGAATATTAAAATTGGCCTTGCTACTCATTCAAGTTCCCTTCCAAAATGATCTTCATGAACTAAGACTTTTCCTTTTTAACAGATTCTAACCTGTAAGCACTTTTTTTTGCCTGTATCCTCAGTTGCTTGAAGATCTTGAAATCCATGTGGGAAATTCGAGTCTGGCCCTACAAAGTAATTTTTAAATTTGAGGTCATAGACTAGGAAATAAAAAAAGACCAAAACCTCATGTCACTTGCTAGTTAGTCAGAACTTATGACACAGAGGTTTCTGGTTGTAGGAGAACTGGTATGAAGGGCTGTCATGAGCTCCCTAGTCCAACCTGTTGCTCAAAGCAGGATCAACTATGGGATAAGACCTTAGTGTTTAGGGTTCAACTTAGCAGATCTTGGAAAGTTCCAAAGGTACAGACTACACAGGTTCTCTGAGACCACTTTATCCATAGTTGTGGAATAGGTTCCTGAGCAGAAAAAAGTTTCTCCTTCTATCCACATGAAACCTTTCTTTGTTTAATTTATGCCAGTTATCCTTGATACTCCCCATTTACTTTTCATGCATCTTGTGAAAAGCCTGTCTCCATCTCCTCCATAATCTCTTTGCAGGCATCCACAGACTGCAGTTATGTGCCTCCAAAGCTGTCCTTACTCCAGGCTGCATTTTCAGTCTTTCTTCATAGGGCAAGTGTTCCAGTCTTCATTGTTATTCTGGTGAACTCTGATTTATGAATGCATTTCTTGTTTTGGGATGCCCCAAACTGAGCAGACTGCAAAAATGGTCTAATAAGTGCTAAATAGAGGGTGATTATCTGGTGGCTATGCTCCTGTTCATTCAGCATGCAGTGCTGTAGGCTGCATTTGCTGCCAGGTTATACATCTGGTTCAGACTCAGTTTGCTGTCTACCAGGCCTCAAAGCCTTTCCCAAAGAGCTGATCCCAGCATGTCCATCCTCAGACTGTTTTATTGCCAAGGCTCCTCTGTCCCAAAGACAGGAGTTGTTTCTCTCAGTTGAATTTCAGGTTTCCTACCCATCCATTTCTCCAACATTCCTAGATTCCTCTGGATGTTGTCCCCATCCTTGAACATGGTAGCCCTTCCCAAAGCTGGTGTCATCTTTAGCAATGAGCTGGAGATTTCAGGGTGTATGGTCATCAGGGTTAAAGACCTTGAACAGCTTATGTCCCTTAACAGATCTCTTAAGTACTTCATTTATTACAAAATCTCCAGGTAAAACATGACCTATGAACCATGAATTTTGAATTCAACTGCCCAGTCAGTTTATTCTCTTTCTTTATCTATTACCTGGACTGCATTTTGAAATGAGAATATTGTGAAAAGCAGTCATGAAAAAATTCTCATAAATGATACACACTTCTCTCCAAGTTATACCCACTTTTCCCAAATTGGAGAGATCAGCCAAGTAGGTGAGAAATCATTTATCTCTTATCAATTCATGCTGATTCACTTTCTTCTCCTTTATGTGTCCAGGGGGAAAAAGTTCACTTTCAGCAAGTTCATGAACAGCTGCAAACTGAGTGGCATGGTCAACACACATGGAGGATGGGGTGTCAGTCAGAGAGACCTGTACAGATGGGAACCCCATGAGGTTCTACAAGGCCAAGTGCAAAGTGCTGCACCTGGGATGGTGCAATCCTTGTTTGATGTGAGCTACAAAGGCACGTGCACAGCTCAGGAAGCCAAAACCATCCTGAGTGGCATCAAAAGAAGTGTGACCAGCAGGTTGAGGGAAATGATCCTCCATGTCTACATTGCTCTGTTAAGAATCCAGTTGGAGTATTGTACTTATTTCTGGAGTTCCAATAGAAGAAATGCATTGACCTAGTGTAGTGAATCTGAAGGACACCCACAAAAATTATCAGAGGGATGGAATATGGTGAAATATACAGAAGAAAACTTTCACAATGAGGGGGTTAAAACAATTAAACAGGTTGCCTAGACAGGTGGTGGCATACCTGGAAACATTCAAGATCAGGTGCTCTGAGCAACTTGATCTAGCTCAAAATGTCCTTGCTCAATATAGGAGGAATTGGACAAGACAACATCTAAGGCTTACTTCCAACCCAAATCTGTGTGTGACTCTATCCCATACTTTTTAAATTACAAGCTACTCTTGCAACAAAATGTGGTAGAGAGAAATCATATAATAGCCTTTTCTTTTGCAGGGAAACTGAATTATATGTCCATGAAGCTAGAGCTATATAATTGATCTAAGTAACTGTGTAAATATTGGGCTTCCTTTTTACCCAGCAATGCCTCTGCTTTCAGAGCTCTCTGTCCCACATGAAGTCACAATTTCAAACACTGGGATTTCAAGAGTCAAATTGTAGTAGAAATCCTCTTCTGAATTCTACTCTCCTAGAATTTGCATTGTCAGAGCTTAAAGTTGACTTTTATTTTTATCATGCTAGGCAGAGAACAAAGAATGATAGAGTGACTGTTGGAACTGAGCTGAATCTGCCTCATTAAGAATTTGATATGGGATGATGAGGAAAGTCCATTAACTGTAGAGAAAGTAGTGCTTCTCTCTTATCAAAGAAAGCAGGTTTGTTTTTTTTTTGTTTTTTTTTTTTGGTGCCTTGAACATTGTGTTTCATTTCAGCACTGCCTATATTAAGAACAATATCCTTGATTGTTAATTGCTGGTTAGGAGTTTGATTTTCATGGTCAGTGGTATCTAAGTGAAAGTCTAGTGTTACTGGATATTGTTCATGAAGGTGAACAAGTTTTGACCTTTTGTTAAGTTGTATTTTTTCTTTTACTGGGAGATTTTTACTTCCTGATCTCAACAGCCTTGGAAGGTAAAATTAAATGATGACACAGGTTTACTTTGACTTTACTTGTCATTAAAGAGTTTAGCACCCATGTACAGTGCAGTAGTTGCTTCTCAGCAAGTGTTTTTACAGCTTCTAAGACAATGGATAACCAGTTAAAGCCATTAGGGCTGCTGTGAAGCATATAATTACAGTTTTGCACTAGCCATAAAACCTAACATCAAAATTAAAGAGGAAATAAAAATTTAAAAAATACTAATGTAAATAAGTTGTATGTAAGTTTTAAATAATGACATTTATATTTGAATTAAAATCAAATCAATAGTACTCATTCATTAGCTACATAAAGCCTTCCTTTTGATGATTGAATTGCATATTGATTTTAATGCAACTTAGATGCAGTCTTTTCAGGATATGGTTTACCATAAAGTTGTTGATTTGATACAAACACATGAAACATCTTCCTGTAAATACTATTATACAGTTAGAAAATTCTGGAATAGTCTATCTTCCTTCCAAATATTTTATTTTTATTCATAGAAGTATTACACTTGTTTGTTTGTTTGTTTGTTTGTTTGTTTTGGGGTTTTTTTTGTTTAGTTTTCTTGATACATGACATCTAATGAAAAATCTCTGAAATATTTCACATGTGTGATATCACGGGCAGTGGTAGAAGAAAGTTTTTCATAAAGACTTATAGCATATTAATGGAGTGGTTAATTTCAATCACAGACCTCGTTGTTGATCTTTAAATTTTTGCTGAAAACCTAATGTTGCATTAGACTCTTCTATTTCTCCATTGTTCCCTTTTGTGTTTTTCAATTTTGCTATTATAACATTGTTTACACTCAGTTTTTGTTTGTGATTTGAGATCAGTATGCCGCCCGTAGCAGAGATACGAATGTGCACAGGACAATTCTGTAAAACAAAGAAATGTTTTAGGATGAGTGTAATGAGGCATTGTAACAGACTTTCCAGAAAAGTTGTGGATGTCCCATTGTTGGAAGTGTTCAAATTCAGGTTAGATGGGATTCTGAGCAACCTGATCTAGTGAAAGATGGTAAAAGGGTTGGACTGAATAATATCTGAAGGCCTCTTTCAACTCAAATTATTCTGACTTTATGCTCCTATGCCCAAGAAGATATGCCCTGGATGTCCATAAATTCTATGAAACTTCATTGCAAATTTGACCAGGGTCGAAGTTTTTGTACTATCCCCCTGCTATGTCTTTGCAAGCATACCAGCTCATGTTTATTGACTGTAAGAACATTGCATCACAGGTTAAATATTATCTGAAAATCTTATGTCTTATGCTGTAGCCAATAGATGAACTTCCACAAAATTCACCTGGTTATCCCTTCTTCTACAGAACTACTTTTCAAAAGCCAGTGGAAGAGGAAATATTTAATTACTTTAAGATCACTACTATACACTAAGTTTGGAGCTAGTTGAATACCTTTACATTTTCCTTTATTACCTAATCCCTTGCGTATAAATTTAAACTTGTTTACATTCTTGTAATTAGGAGTAAATTAGAAATCCATAGGACTTGGCAGGAAAAAAAAAGAGGGTGAATTTTCAAGTGATTGTGAACGCATCCAAGCAAATCAGCTCAGATCTGCTTTGGACATGATTTTGAACAAACTTTAAAGGTAGGAAAATGTAGAAATGTCATTTTCAGATTATAGACTTCATGGTGTTCAAGTTTAATCTGATTTCTTATAATTAATTCAATTTCCAAGATGCCTTGAAGGTAAATTTATAAGGAAATGAAGAAAGGAAAGAACTCTAAGAGAAAACTCTTTCTTTTGAAGGTCTTTTGCAACCAATTCACTTGAAGACTGAAAAAGACAATGTAAAACTGATAATGATAGGAATGGTATTAAAAAATACACATTGTAGTAAAGGCATGTCTTGAGGACTCTGAAGCCGAAAAATGTATTTATAGTGGGAATTCTGGAAAGATGGATGGTTAATGGATAGTTGCTGTAAATCAAATACAACAATTGTACTAGTTATACCTGCATTGAAGAGACATAAAACCAATCTTTTCAGAAAACAAAAAAGCCTCAACCAACAAAAAAAATCTGCAGAGAATTTTTACCCTCTCTCATTTTCAAGTTTCTATTACTACATTACAATAAGTAGATTACTACATTACAAATTGAACCTAAATTAATGAGTTTCATAACTTTTCTCTAATAATGAAAAAATAAGCTCAAAGAAATCACATAAGACATACATTCAATTTTTCTTTGCATTAGGAAATGTTTCCTCTTCCTGATAAAGCTGAAGACTTATAACAAATATTCCAAAGGAAGTTATGGAAAGGGCTAACTTTCTCCTCTGCTTTAAACTACTTTAGATGTGCAAAATTCAAATTCATACTTTTGAAATAAAAGAATCTGCAAGGGCACAGGCCTTAAAAAAGTGGGAAAATATTTGCTTGACACTATGAATTAAACTGCAGACACAGAAAAATATACAACCTCTTTTATAAACTGTGGTTAATCAGGACAAAGGGGCCTCCCTTCTACAATGCATAGATTCTGTGATAAGAAACATGATGTATATGCCATATATTCACGTATTAATTCCTTTAAATAAAACTAGGAAGATTATATTCTTTTACTAATAAAGATGGCAAACATGAAATTCTTCATAAGAAATGTTAGTTTTCTAGTTTTTCTTTAAACTGATCTACGCTTGGAAAATTTTCTGGTCTAGTATCATATTCTTAATAGAACAAAATGGACTGGAATAATCTTAAAAATTGAGATTCAAGTGATGTCCTGACAAATTTAATCAAGAAAAACAAGGTTTTTCTCAGGCTATAAGTTATTTTTATGTCCTGCAAAGATGTTGCTAAGGACACAACTAGAAACATTGCTTAGACCATAGATACTTCTGCAGAATTATCTGAAGAAAGTTATATCAATGCAAAATAGAGCATCAAACCCAAGGGAACACTAGAGCAAAAAGCAAATTAAATGAGGATGGATCATCAAATTTGCATATTTAAACACAATATGAAGTCGTGCAAACAAACTTTTAGGAGAAAAAAGAAATATCTGCATCCTGCCCAACTTGAGAAAGCTATAAATTTCTCATTGACTCTAGTATAGGTCAAGGATCCATTGAAACCTAACAAGAATTAAAAGGATAGATGCAAAGCAATCCAGATGCCTGTCTTTTCCTTTTGCTATTTTTCCCTAAGACTTAAGGTGATTGAGACCTCATAAGACATGTGACATAGCTAATTAAAGGGAAGTGTGGTGACACACACCTATTAACACCTCAGTTCCTGCATATTATGAGAAATTGTATGATGATGAGAACTCTATCTGGGCTGGCGTTGCTTTTTCAGCTGGTGTGAGTTGAAGACCAGAAGGTAAAGCATCTGACACAAGCCAGGCTACAGCACTTTTTAAACAGTAGCAGAGAAGGCTCACTTGCTCTTCAACTAAAATATTTATGATGGAGGAGAAAATGGGGAAAAATTTATTTAGATTATGTATGTCTAAATCATGACCTTCACATTTCCCACACCTGAGGGTGAAGTTGTAACTTAAGATTTTATTAACTTTTTAATTAATTTAGTAAAAGAAGAGTAAGGTGTAGTTAGTTTTGGTGAGTTAGCAGTTTGGTGATTGATAGAGATAGAAAGATGTGTGGATGATCTACTACTAAGGGGGGAAGTGACAGGATTTTTAATGAGGTATTAAAATTTGTGATGTGAAAAATTGGTAGCTTAGGCTAGGTTAATAAAGTTGCTCTGACACCTATTTTTGATAAGGTACTTTATAAGGATAAGTAATTTTGACTTAAAAATCTCTCATGTGTATTAGTAAGGCTATGTTAGCCTTAAATCCATTCTCACTCTGTGATCTAAATATAAATGGGGTTGTGCTCAATCAGTAAAATATTGTTTTTTAGATCTGTTTTTCAAAAAATATTTTAACTGACATATTAATGCCCAACATATGTTACATTTGTCTTGTAGGAAACAAAACCATGACAGTACATATTTATTCTACTGTTTATCATTACTTTGAATTTCAGCAGAAAAGGTAGTTGACTGATTTTTTCTTTCGGTTTATATACTTTTTATTTAAGCCTCTGTAGGGATGAACTAAAAAATTAATAAAAACTAGCTTTGAGCACTGAAAATTTTAATTTAAATTTCAGATATGATTTTATAATATCATTTTTATTGACAACAAATTACTTTAACAAAGTTGACATATTTTAATATGCATGCCTTTAGTTCAATAAGTTTTCACTACTTGCTCGAGAAAGTGTCCCTTTTTCCTTAGATATGTGCATTTTTCAGGCAAAAAAAACTATTTAGATTGCGTTACTTGACTGAAAAAAGAAAACAGCATTAATGACAAAGTAGTTAACAACAAAATGTCATCAGAATTCAACCTATTGATGTGTGTACTGAACTTTATTTTTTCACCTTTGCTATCAGATTTTTTTTTTTTTGTTTCTTCATCATAATTAGCCACTAAACTTGATATGTTCCTCTATGAAAATCCATTTTTAGCTGATTAAATAATTCTGTAACTTGATCTGTGACCCAGGGGAAAACTGACTTTAATTTTGGAGAATAATGGGCTTAGAAATATATATCTGAAACTAGGGTATACGAGGAAGATACAAACAAAAATGAGACATCAGACTTGCTTTTTTCTTAAAGAAGTGACTAAAGAGTACAAAAGCATGGCTATGGCTTCTAAAACAACAATAAAGCAATATACTAATGAACAGCTCTTTTTTTCTCCTAGGTCCATCATCTTTCTGTCAATTATTTCTTCTTCCAATAATTGTCTTCAGGAAGCTGAAGGACACAGAGCGCTGAATTAACTGATGATTTCTACAAATAGTCCCTCTATGTTAACCATAATTTTAGCATTTAAACTCCAGTGTAAATGCACATTGCTCTTAACCCATATACCTTAATCCTACCTTTCCTTATACATGCATTTTCAGAAATTCATTAACCTGCATTTTTTATAGTCCTGATGTCTTTATTCTTCTGTTGAAAATGAATATGATGCATCCCATCATGGCAGAAGACTAAAAGAGTGGATTGGTGAGCACTCCCGGGGATGAACTATCATTTTTACTCTCTACACTTTGACATTTTGCAAAATCACCCAATAAGTGAAGAAGTTCAAGTTAGCTGTGAATGTTACATCATTCCCAGAATCAGGACTATCTTCCCTCTTCCTTCATCTTTCCTTTGCAGAAAAGGTCTAGGACAATGGTAGACTTAGTATTTATTTATATATTTAAAAAAAAAAAAATTACATGGGATGTAGATGATGTAGTGTCCTTGAGAAGCAGATAGGATAGATAGAAAGGCAGCAGTGTGAAATGTACAGTTTGGATGATAAAGAAAATGGCAATTCTTAATCACATATGGTACAGTAAAAAATACTAAAAACTGATAAGCAGTTCCAGCTTCCTCCTGCTGGTTCCTCTACTCTGTCATTTCTACTTCAGTGACATTAAACGGCTGAGAGAAAGGAAAATTTGATACCTCTATTTTGTCTCTTCTTTTAACTGATTCTCTGTTCTCCTAGGACAGTGCAATAGATGGGGTTTTACATTTTCAATATGCCTCATCTCACACAACAGAGCATCTTGGCTGTTTGGAGTCAGTCTCCACCTGAAGTTTGCCCAAAAAGCTGGAGTTAATCGTTTGCCCAGATGTTCAGTCTAGTGTCTTCTTAGGTAAGAGACTGTCTACTAATTTACTATGTGGGAAAGTAATTTACCTTCTATAACTATATAAATGTCTTTTTTTACACTGCAAATGATCTCTACATAACTGTGAAGTGTTAAGTTTCTGTCCATACAATTTTCATGACAACTAAACATTCTTCAATTTAAAATGTTCTTCTACTAGACCATATAAAAGAAGGGGCTGATTAAAGTCTCAGTGCTGAGGTCACTCATGACAGTTAATAATTCCTTGGAGGGGAAAGTCAATTTCTTTTACATAATTTCTCTGTTACGGATTGTCCTTGTTCTACATATACACTAAGCTCATTCAAAAAAGCATGTTTTAATAGCAACAGCTATTTAATATTCTTTTTTGAATATTCATATTATAGTGTTCTTATTCAGATGGATGTGGAATTTTATATACAGGGAAGAAAGATGTAAGATAAAGACTGTACATTTCTGACTACGTCAGAAATAATATTTGGGAAGTAAGAATTTCACATTAGGATTTCAGTAACTTGCTAGATATGCAATTAAAAAAAAAAAAATTGAAAAAAGAAAATACTAGGAAGTTGCTACCTATATGAACACTGGCATGTTGAGGTCATCCTGATGAGGAGATAAAAAGAGAATTTCATAGAATGATAAATAATAGTTCATCACTATTTGTTAATAGCAATTTGCAATAGTTCAAGGACTTTGTGCCCTTGGCAAAGCTTTATGTAATTATATATTTCCATACTAAAAATATCTTTAAAAAAAAAGTTTTTAATTTTCTATTGCAATGCTATAGTCAAAATTTAAAGTGGTAAAAAATCTGAAATGCTTTCATGACATCAGTATTACTTTCAGAAGTTTTATGAATTTAGTGTTTAGGCACAATATGAAAAAAGCAACAATGGTTTTATCTCTAGCCGAGTTGAGATGACAAAGTTTAATTCTTTTCCCTGGGCTAGTAAAACATAAATACTGCATAATATATTTTTTGTGCAATAGCTGAACTTGCTTCATTGTTCAGATAATGTTGTTCGTCTTCTCTTAAACAAACAGTTGAACACTTTGGGATTCCTGTTTATAACCAGTGATAAAAATGCTCACTTTTAAAATCCATGCTTCAGAAATCCTAATATAAAAATGTAAGGTGCTTATAAATCCAGGCAAAATTCTGTTATAGCTCTCTGTGTCTACCAATGCTATGTAAAGAATTTTTCATATTCTGCTCTGGCTATAGAGGGACAGAAACAAGTCTCACTGGACAAGTATAGACAGTTGCCTAGAAAATGTTCTGGAAACTGAACCTTGATTATGAAACAGGTGGCGAAGGAAGTGAGCAGTCTGCTAAGCAAATTTCTGGGGATAAAACAGGGAATGAAGCGTGGACTTCCTTGTTCTTCTTTTTCTGATTTCATATTTGTAAACTGGAGAAGTGGTAAAATTTCCTCATGGAAATTCTTATAAAATAACACCAGGCAGAACTACTGTGATCTCACTGATCTGCAAAACACATACTAGGAGATTCTTCTGAATGTCTGCATAAGCTTCAGTAATTTCAGTCAAGCAAATATTCAAAAATAGCCAGTCTTGATTTTAAAAATGTCAACTTGGCATAATCCTTTATAAATTCTAAAGTAAATTCTAGTAAGTGTGTCATAAGTATCTTAACCTTTAAAATTCCCATATATTTTTTACTTTGACACTGTGTTCTTTAAGCCTGTGTTTGCCCACATAAAATATGCAAAGAAATTCTAGCGTACTCCTTTGTTATCTATATCCAAAACGTTGTAAGAGTAAACCTCTACTATTAATTTTTATGTAACCAAAATTGCTAACAAAAGTAAAGAATCTTCAGTGATTCTGTGAAATATATGTGCTGAAAGGATTTTAGCCAAGCCCACTAATTGATTTGCAGTTGCAATAATCACTGTGTGTTTTTTAATTCACTTGATATGTGGTAAATAATGTAGTTCAATGATAGTGTCTGAAAAGCATTGTCTGGGAAGATGGAAGCCCAAGTACTATTGATTTTACCTTTTTCATTATTCAATTTGTTGTGGGTTTTTTTTATTAGTCTTCTCAAATTAATCTAACAAGTGTAGACAGGGTTAAATAGCATTAATTGCATCCTCCTTCAGTTCTTGGCTAAGGATGTTCATAGCACTTCTGTAATCAAACTGTTCAGAAATATTACTTACCCCTTCCAAAAGGACTGCACTATATTATGATTTTATCTTCTGTTTTCTGGGGTTATTTTCCCCTCCCCATTCATACTTCTGGATTCTGCTCTAAAATTTTCATTGATGGTTTATGAAAGCAACATTCACAGTTAACAATTTAGGATACCTTTGAAAACACGGGTAAGGGCTTACATTCTTTATCTTCTGCCAATGAGTAGAATCAAAAGATAAAGCAACTTCTTAGCTGGAGTCAAGAAAATGTGTAGAACTCAGAAAGACTGTGCAAAAATGTTCCTCCAGAAATAGAATTTCAGAGGGTCAGTGCAGAAAAGCAATGTTTTCAACCACACAGAGGACTAATCTCATCAGAGGAAGAAATAGCGTCTTCATCAATCTTGATTTGATATCGAAACATGATTTTGATTTAATATTAAAGAAGGTAAATAAACTGTTCCTGAAACAATTCGCTATACATCAGTACATTAAAACTTCATTTTTCGAGTAATGATTTATAATTTACTATTGTTAATAGCTGCTGTACTAATTATTAAAATATTTATAACTCAGAAAAATGTTTCAATTCATTATATTGTGGCACAAATGTGCTATTAGTGCAGACTTTACTTTTTCAGTCGATCAATTCCAATCTGTTAAAATAGCACTTTTTTTTATACACAATGTGCAAGTCAAGGCAGATGTTGCTAGAATTTGTCAATGAGTCACGCTCTCCCATACCCCCAGGTCCTTAGCAAAAGCATTGGCAATATGGTGTAGTGTGAGGCAATCTGCAATGAGTTAGTATATTGGCTCCATCCCTGCCTCTCAGAAAGTTTCTTCTGCTTGACTGAAAATGAATACCATTAGATTCAAGCCTCAGAATCTTCTTCCAGGCGGTACGGACAGCTGGTACTTGCAGTGATTAAGAATCTTCTGACCTGTGGCTATGACAAGCTGGAAAAATGTCTCTAGTTTGGCTGCTCAGCTTCATTATCAGCAAATGCCTTAAAATTATACTTTATTTATTGACAAAGACAACTCCCTTCAACAGTGTTATCAATCATCCTAATTTTTCCAGGATATCTAATACTACACTGCTATTCACTATAAGTAACTAAAGATAAATTACTTCCATTGCAAAGCAAAACTATACTTTGTCTTCTCCTTACTTCAAAGGCATGGGTTAAGTGAAGAGAAAAAAAGGTCTTTGGGAAATAGATTACAGATATAATCAGAGCAGGAAGAAGCAAAAGCAAAAACCAGTGGTCTAATTCTTTCTAACTGTAAAAGGCTGTCTTTATTAAATAAAACACTTGGTATGAGTGTAGTGACTGATACTACACAAGTTCCAAAAGATTTAATCATGTGTTTTGTGGAATTTCAAACATTTAATCCTGCCATGCATTTCTATTCATAAGGAAGAAACTTATATCTCCAACAGCAGTATTGATGGCTAAAATCTATAAAAAATGTGTCTTGTGGGACCTCTGGTAGAATACAAAACTTATTTTGACACATTCTTAATATGCTTTGATTTAACTCTTTTAACAATATGGAGTTAATAATAACTATGATATGGTACTTGAGTTGCTTTGCCATTTTAACAGCACTAAACTCAGTTGAAGTTTGTCACATGAGGACTAAATTGAGTGTATCTAATGACAGCGACAAAGATGAGTGATGTTGCATAAAAAAATATGCTCAGTTGCTTAGAGTTTTGTCCATCACCATCGATATTTAAGTGATTGGATATTTGTCTTAGAGAAATCGTTTTTATCATATATAGTATCTGCTCTTTCGGGGTAGACTTCAGCAATAGTGAAAGAGAATATGAGAAATGATGCCTTTTGTCAATATTATGAAGTTCCAGAGGGTTTCACTGGATAGTGCTAACATGTACATCCTTTGGGGCATGAAACTATCCTTTGTGACAGATTTGGTTTGCTGACATCTATGGAAACATCTGACCATATGGTGCCAGGTTCCACCTTTTGAACAATTCCCCTCTGCATACTTCAGCAGCAGTTTTTTAGTCTCTTATATTCCCTTAAGACCCTGTCTGCACCTCATGTGCTCCAGTTTCTGACCTGAGCTGGATCCAGCTACCAGAAGAAATACTGTTTTTCTATTTGGTACTAAGAACTATTGAAAGAGAAAGCTACCAGAGCCAAGTTCAGGGGATGGACATGTTTGTTCTTAACTATTATGGGCCACAAACAATTAAATGAAAGCTCTTCAATTAAAGATTTTGATAATGAATCATGGTTTCATAACCTGTGCCTTCATAGCACAAGGAATTTGAAAAAGCTTTTGGAATTATCTGGGAAAGAACTCAACAAAATGTAGATTAAGAAGTATATTTTGGCCTGCACTATGTGACAAGAAATATATAATGACTTGGCCAGAAGCAAGGGGAATGTGAAGCTGGATGTTATGAAGAAACTGGAAATCATTTTTCAAGGAAGCAGTAAGTGTACCCAACAGTCATTTTTTAATCTCTTTTTGCTCCTTGTCCTCATTTTGTCTTAGTCATATTGCATGAGTCCATAATAATTGCTGGCTTCTCAAGTAAATTCTTCCCAGACATAAGGAGAATACCTTTGTTCTAGGATCTACTCTAACCACTACATGTCAGAATGATCTTTGGACAAGCTTAGTCTTCCAACATAATATATTGTGTTCTGCACCATAACAGACATCCATGTATGCTTAGGTTATGCCTGAGAACCATAAAAGGACCACCTGGAACCATGCTAAGAAAATGAACTCTGGCAGGCAGCATCACAGACGCATGGCTATTTCAGGTCCTCTAAATTGAATATCCACAAATAATTTTTAAAATAAGGACCATGATGGCAGCACATAAGACCAAAAGCATCAGACTGTGTCTGAGCAGCTGATTGCTGTGAAACTTCTAGTCAACCCAAACTCTTCTAAGCCTGAATCAGGCTGCAATAACTGAAATGAACTTTGTTGTGATGTACAGTCCTCAGCTATATAGTATAACTGGAGAAAGCAAGGACAACACCCCGTTTTTGGCAAGGAGGAAGAGCAGATGGTATAGAATCTAAAGAGGTTCTCATCCCAATATGAGGCTTTGTTCTTCTGTTGTTAGCAGTTATTAATGCTGAACAGCTTTACATTCCTTACTTATATCTGTGTATTATATTGTGAGATATTTAAAACCCCACTGGACACAGTCCTAAGCAACCTGTTCTAGCTGGCCCTACTTGAACAAAGGAGTTGGATTATGATATCTAGAGGTCCTTTATGGACTCAACATTTCTCTGATTCTGTGGTTTCTTAATCCATCTTTGCACCCTACTCTATGGCAGAACTGTCATAACAGGAACTGTGTTAACAAGCCTTTCCAATCTCAAAAAGTGTTGGATTTGAGATTCCTACAATAACTCAATTTCTTTCATATGTAATTTATCTTGCAATATAGGATCCATATTCGGTGCAAAGAATACTGCCTTTCTTGTTCAGAAATGCAGTATTCTAATGACAAAAGGCAGATATGGGAGAGATACAGAAAATCTTACACCTAGACATTTAAATTGTGCTATGTGGAAATACACTGTCCTTCTAAATGCTATCAAATCCAGTGGTAATGGGAAGGTCATGTTGGTCAGACTTCTTATAGGTCACCAATCTATCTGTCCTGCCTGAGAGTCTGAGGATTGAAAGTGTCAAAAAACTGGGGAGTAAAGGAAAAATGCAATCAGATGTTGCTAGGTTTTTGGTTTTTTTTTTAATTTTTGGTGTGTTTTTTGTCTGTTTTTGGTTTTGATAAATAAAATGCCATATAATGTACCATGGTATAAAAATATATGTCACAATAGGAACTCCAAATGAATAGGTGCATCTGACCTTCTCTTTTTTCCTGTATAAAGAAAAAATTTGTTTTCCAGGAGTACTGTAAAAAGCAAGTGATTTGCTCATGCCATGGTGTAATATCAGTGATAAATACTTTAGAAGCCTACAAAGAAATTAGTTTTGCCTTCAAGGAAGAGTTTGAATAATATTCAGCAAACAAGACATATGATCACACACTGAATAATGAAGATAAAAATGTTGTGCAGGAGCAATACAGAGTATGAAAGGCATCCTGAATGAAACAAGGATGCTCAGAAAATTGTATGAAGCTAAAACATGATTAGACATTGTATATGTACAGAAGGGCTGAATTTGGACAAAATAAATATTTTGGTAGCTTCTGGCTTTTGAATGTTTGGTTTTGCAGTGTAGAATTCTTAGCATAAACTTGTGAACGTTATATTTATAGATTTTTAGAATTGCATAATTTTGAATGCTAGCTGCTGTTAGTGCCCAACTTTTAAACTGAAATGTGTCTGACAGCATACATTTGTTCCTTGGGCTGCTCACACATACTGCTGGTTGCCTTGAGGCTAAGGCTCATAATGAGGTAACCCCAGCAGAGAGGTACTACCTCACTCACCCACATCCTGGGTTTGAGGACATAGATGGGCATAATCATTACACACATGTATGCTGACCCACTGATCCCTTTTTGAGAACAGTTGAGCTCCAAAAGAAATTAAAATTGAAACTCTGCAGGTACAGGATTGTGTTCATAGCAATCTTTATCTACTTGTAAAATGGAATTAGTTAGAGAGTCACCGTTTCTTCATTCATAGCCATACTGAGCTAAAATCACTATAAAAGCTAATACTTATTTAAACTCTGGCAGCAGAGTGACTTTTTCAATTGCTTACAACCCTCACATTATACTGAAGAGAAGCAGATCTAAGCAGTGTGCCAGAATGAAGAAAGGCAGTTCAAATAGCAAAAAAGTGAATCTGCAGTTACAGTCAATTATTTCAGCATGCTGTCTCAGTGGCAATTAAGACCCAAGTATAATGAGCTAGGTGTCAAAACTGGCAATGGCATCCTGGTCCTCATAGACACTCTTTAATCTCTATAATATAACCCTTTCCCATTAGTATTTCATTACAGCTTTTTAGGTTTTCATTTGGGAAAAGCAATGTTCATTTTTGTTTAACAATCTCTCTACTGAATTGTTATCTTCACTAGCCTATCCATGAAAACATTAAATAAGTTATATGGAGTCAGAAAAGGGTCCATACAGCAGATCTTCTGTCTCCATCAAAAACATGTGTCTAGGAAATAAAAAAGCAAGCGCATAGCAGTGCATCTTTAGAAGACTTCTGTACCTGCCACCAATTCTGAGCTTCCACAGAGGGTTTCAGGGTGGGAGAGGAGGGGAGAAAAGGCTGTTGTGGGTGGGTATAAGAGTCCATGGTATGATTTCCTTCAGAAAAACCTGATCTCACATGGTGAGTCTGACTTTGGAGGTGACTGTTTGAGGAAGTAGTTTGGACTAGAGACCTCCTGACCTCCCTTCAAGCCTGAACAGTCCTATAGGCCTGAGAACCTGCCGCAAGAAATTTCATGAGTCCATAACACTCAGTGAAGACATAAAGTTCTTTTATTTTCAGCCTGACATCTCCTAGCTTTACTTATTTCATTAAAAGGAGAGAGTGAATTATAATTTGCCATTCAATTTCTGTATCTCTCATTTATTTTTTAGACATCTATAAGACATCTATCTATTCAGTCATTTCCAGGCTGATGAATCTATTCTGCTTAATCATTCTTCATGTGAAACTTTTCTAGGGTTGCAATTGTCCTTTTCCAATTTCACAACATGCTTTCTTGAGATGGGATGAGTCTGGGATAAATACACTAGGAGTATTCAAAATGTAATGCTTTTTAAATTTATTAAGTAGAACTCTGATGCTTCCTGTACTGTTCCCTTATTTTGATTCTTTCTAATAATTTTGAATATTCTACTTCCTTTTTTGACAAATATGTACATCTGAATGTGGAATTAATTTATCTTTTAGTCAGCCAGTATTGTCATGGTCTTCTGCAGTACTTATCATCTAGTCCTTGTCTTTACTACCCTAAAAATTTGATCTCAAACAGAAATATCATAATTTCACTCTTTTCTCTCACCCTGATCATTTTTCTATATATTACATCTAGTTCATTACACTACAATCCATTTGGGTCTCTGCTCATCATTTCAACACTATTTGCGTCTGGCCGTTCTCTGTTCTCTGTAATCCCTTTTCATAGTTTTTAAATCTGTGTGAATATTGGGTTTTTTTTAATCAAAAGCAGTTTCTTCTCTTTAAAAAGAGATTTGATGAGACATTTATAAAAACATTTAAACAATAAATGTTTCCTTAACTGTATCAGGATCCTACCTGTCTATGGGTTTTTTTCTGTGTGCTATGGTTTTTAAACCAGACTGGGGAAAAAGAAGCAAACAGAAAAAAAAAAAAGCAGGCAACAAAACCCAAAGAAACAAAATTATTGTACTTTTTTTAAAGGTTGGATTTCTTATATGTTTGTCTGGCTAAATATAGCTGAAGAGCATAACTGATAGCTGCAAATGTCAAGATTTTATTTCTCCTAATTCAAAATTTTCTAAAGCTCATACTAAATATATTTCCTCCATTATGAATTTTCTGACATTTAGGACTATGACTGCATGTGCTTTATTGCTCATTGTTTTATGTATTGTTAATACAGGGAAATGACAATTATTTGTCATGGTCAAAACTTCAATGATTTTCTCTATGCAGGGAATAAACCAAGATTTGAAATTTGCTAATTTGATGATGTAACTGTGCATTGTTCAGTTACATCAGGCTTAGATGAAACATAAAATAGGAAATAGATGTCTATATTATCAACTTCAAGAACAGTATGCTTTTTATCTAGTGAATTCTATGATGTTTCAAGAAATCCTTTTATTTTATTTAATTTCTAAGCTGCCTTGTGCTTCATCAAGGCTGTAAAGCACTTGAGCTGCCTCATTTAGTTATTCATGTTTCACCCTTCATACATAGTGTTTTCTCTCCAAATATACCACTTTATTGGCATTTGTTTTGGGATATACAGAGTTATTTGATCAAATACTTCAAATTTGAAACGAAATGTTCTGTTTAAAATATTTTTCTACTGAATTAATTGTTTTTTCAATAACTTAGAATCCATTTTATACTGAAACATTAGATATTTGCAGTAACTTAATGAAGAACTGTAATATAAAGTTAACGTTTATAAAATTGTGAAAGGTCTGATTACACGGAGATCAAAGCATACATAAGAAAGGAAATGACAAATCCTACCTAAGCAAACATATAGGGTTTGCATTGCAAGGTGCTGGCAGCAGGAGGTGCAGGCCAGCCTCTGTGAGGAGAGGGCAGGGTGGATCTGCAAGGTGCACAGCCACTTCCAGCCTTCCAACCCACCCACTACAGAGCACAGCTGATCATCTCAGCCATGGGTAGGGTACCACTGGCTCCCCCAAAAAAATGATACTACACGTATGGACTACAAAAAATTAGTGCTGATAAGTGTACTAGTTTGAAAGCAAACCAGCAGGAGATTCCAAGTGAGAACTACAATGTAATAGGGAAATTAAAATAAAGAAAACACTGGTTTAAACTGACAGAGTCAGGATGCATGCAACCAGACACCTTGTTGGTCACAGTGGTGGTAGCAGTCCAATTAAATGGTGGCTGCTGTCCTGCTGGAGTGATAGATGTGGTTCTGTTGAAGCAGTGATTCTACAGAAGGGTCTGATTTTCCTCTAAAGGTTCAGTGGTGGTTATGGAGCTCTTGTCCTCTGGGAATCCAGTAGGTAAATGCTGCCCGTGGTGTTACAAATCTCCGATTATATCCAGATAGGAATGCTTGGTTCCTCTCCCTGGACAGAGCATCTCAAAATGGGATGATGCAATTTTATGGGTCATGCATTGAGACTTCATGGCCCATTAGCAGAAGAGGGAGTTATCAGGGATGTGTCATGGAAGAGATAAAGAACAATGCCCCACCTGTTTTTATCAGCAAGATGGTGATAGAATACATGCCTTTGGTTGTATCTTACACTGTAACCTAAGACAATGAGTGAATCTGAGTTCATTATTATACAATAAGTTATTCACCTGGTGGCAATAATTTAAAAAAATGAAGTCTGTAGAACAGCTATGGCAGCTGGGACCATTATTATGATGACAATGAAGCACTTCTTATGTACATGCAGGCTATATCAAATGTGATTACATTTCAAAATAGCCAGTTTCCTCCCCTTTGCTCTCAGCCCTTTTATATTTCTTGCTTATATCCAAATTTGGAAACACATCTCAGGACCGCTTACAACAAATGTAATTAACACCCGTTCACAAATGCTTCTGATTGCACTTAGTCAGACCTGTTATTGCGTACGCAATTGTGCCAGAGGGTTAATGGTAGCACACAATGCATATGACATCATATTGCTAAACGTTGATTATACACAAGCTTGGTAAAAGGCACCAATCACAGAGGATAAGCTATTACAGATGGATGCTATAAAATGTTCTGTAAACAGTCTTGGAAGAAGTAAGCGCTGTCTGGTTATGATGATCTTTGTATATTTCACCACCCTTTCTCTGCCATACCTATAAACCTGTGGTGATTTGTGACTTCTATATCAGTTCTTAAGAGCTAATGTCTCTCAATGATGGCAGGATATTGTCAGAAAGAAAGCTAAGGATCAGCATGGTAATTCTTCTGCTAGAATATAGCAGTAGACATTATATTTAAAGAAGAATACACATAAGAGTACGGCAATGTCAGAGGTAAGTAACTAACTGTAGTATCCACCTGTAGAAAGTTATTGTGATATAAAATTTAAAAAAAATGTTAATACCATGAACAAGTTGAACATAACCACGGCACAGCTGAGCAGGAACAAAGCACATGTCCTGACCCACATTGGCAGTGGCCAATATAGTTCTGTCTGGCACTGCGACTAGAAGGCTGGGGTTCAGGCAAATCTGGAACTGATTGCCTGTTTCTTTCCAGCAAGACAGGAGCAGATCAGCCACAGATATTTAAATAAAAGCCATCTATCCACTGGGGAGCCAAACCAAGAAAACAGTATCTTGCTGCCTATCAGCTAAAAGTAAATCTAATCCTAGGTATACAAGTGCTACAAGAACTTAGCACTTGTCCCTTTTAGTTGTTGGAAACATATGGTTTCTATTCATGGAGTCACTAATGTTAGTTTTAACCATCAATTTTGTACATTGTGTATATATCTATACCTACCTATATATCTATATCTATATATATCTATCTATAT
>PYHW01009669.1:1274835-1287107 GCA_013186435.1 Turdus rufiventris | reverse complement strand
ATCATCTATATCTATCTATATCCAATATATATCTATATATCTGTCTACATCATCTATATCTATATCTATCTATGTATCTATCTATATATCTATCTAGGAATATTTTCAGGGAATTATAATGCAATTGACCACAATAAAATGATGACATTTAACTTTATCGAGAGCAGGATGTGAGTCTACTTTGTGGGCTCAGTCTAACATTTACTCTGTATGAATTACACGCTTACATTTAATAATTCATTTATTCATGAACAACCAGTAGATAAGCCCCTTATTCTGTGTTTCAAATAAAATAAATAAGTGACCATATAATGTGTATCTACAAAAAAAGGAAGACAAATTATAATTCTTCTGAAAGAAACTTTGAAGGGCAATGGAGATTGCAAACTTGTACTATTGTGTTTAGAGGATGTACTTGTACAAGACCTCTGAAGCTGCATACTTTCAGAAATGGATTTAATAGACTCTTTCATTGTTCCAATTTATTAGTGGGCTGACATGGCAAAATGGTATCTCCTCTATTATTTGTGTTCAACTTGGCCAGAATCCCATTGTGCAATTACACAGGGAGAGAAAGCATTCCCTTCTCATTCCTTTCTGATGTTCTGCCTCCTCCAAATATTAGTTTTGAATGTGTGTGGTTAAAGCAGTCTAGACAGGTATGCAAGTTGATTGACTGGGTGAATAAAAACTAGAAGAAGATATGAAAATAATAGGTAGAGTCAGAGGAGTGGACAGAAGGTTATAGTGTATAGAGATGACTATATATAAAAATACTATATATCTATAAAGTCCTTTCTGATAATGACTACAATGAGCTGCACCACAACCAATCTCATAAAAATGCTTTCTACCTGACTCTCTTCCAGAAATGTACACATTCTTCTAGACTTTGAGAGATGACGTCCAAAGATTGCAATTTCAACAACAGAAATTAAGGTCAGATTGCAAAACTTGAAGCCATGTTTTGCTCAGTTTCTAGCTCCAGTATATTTTAATAACCAAATAATAAATCAATAAATATTAAAATTTCACTTACTGTGGTACTTACTCTTTTTGTGAAGATCTATAAAAGGAATTGATTATTGCAACTGCTTTATTAGGTGGGAAATATCAAGTTAAAAGCATTATTTATCAATGTTTGCCTTCTACTAAGTTAGAAATGGTCCAGTGGAGTGTTTCAGGCTGTTTTGTATATGTGGAGTGCAGAGACCTACAGAAAGCTTTGTGCTGCGTGACACAAATCATAACCTTTTTTTTTCCTTATTAACCCTTTAAAAAATAAACTCACTGTCCTCCCATTCAAAAAAAGGACAGCAAAGCAAAAGAGGTGTTGAAATTCCTATTTTAAGTGTTCTGTCAGAACAAAAGTCTGTGGTAGAGGGCATGTCGAAACAACTTACCTGGCCACAATATTAGGTTGTATTCTACACCTGAGTTGTAGACAAATTACAATATTTGGGGCAGTTCTGTCACAACTGGCAACAGTCAGAGTGTGGCATGGTGAGAGACAATCATGAATGCTCAGGGTGGAGCTCCCAGTCAGCTTCATCTTTGAATGATCTGGTACCCTGGCACAAAAAAGTGTGGGGAGGGAGCCTGTCTGAGAGCCATTCAGAGCTTCCAAGCTCTCAAGTGGCCTCAAGACCAGGCTTGTGGCTTCATTCAGGCTTCATGAAGTAAAGTCTGCTTATTTTTTAATGAAGAAAAGTTTAAGTAGGAGAAGGGAATCCTTTTGTGAGTCTTGCCATCCACTGAATCATTCAGCCACTTCATTACAGTCAAGCAATTTTCCCTATTCTGATTTCTTTGTGTATTGCATTTTCTACTATAAAATATCTTCTTTATAGCCACTCACAGATACAAAAGATGTTTCTGTGAACAAAACCTCTTCTATTTTCTATAAGTCTTACTGCTCTCTTTCAACATTAGACATTGTATTCCTTTTTTCTGCTTCACAGTGGGTTGATACAGAAATGGCATTACAAACAGCATTAGAATGTAGATGTGGGCTGAAAAGTTACCCTTTGTTTCCTGAATCACTTGTTGTCTTACCATACATAGGCAACTCATTTAACTTCATCAGGCCCCAAACTCAGCAGAGGTATATTGACAATACTATACATCTTAAATTGAAATGAAATGAAATATGGCTATATCACATCCCTTCTCTCTTAATTTTCTAATTTTAAAAAAGTCCCTCTCCCCCAAAATATTGTACTTTATGGCATTCAAACTGTCCATGAAAATTCCAGACTCTAGATCTTCTGAAGCTCTTATTTGAACTTTGGTCACACGGTCTTTGTTCAATATCTTTTTATTTGGTGTATGTTGCATTAAGCTGTGTATTATTTGAAAAATAAGCCTGTTGCATTGCCTAGAATAATAAAAATATTCATTCCAAATTTTCACATATAATTATCTGTACTCATAAACCTGGCTAGATCTCAAGGGAGTAGAGGGAAAACTTGCACTCCTCATAACAATTTCATGAAACAAGTTTTGAAATGGCTACCTGAGGGTATGGTTTCTATCTTTTATTTCCAAGAACCAGTAATATTATAGGATTTCATACAATAAAAATCTCTGTAGCTTGGAAAAGACCTTTAAGATCCTCACGTCCCAACAACACCAAATTTACCACTAAACCTTGTCCCTAAGTGCCACATCAACACATCTGTAAAATACCTTCAGAGAGGGTGACTCAACAACTTCCCTGCCTGTTCCACAGTTTAAGAGGTCATATAAGAGCTTGGTAAACCCACACAAATTATAGGCAGTATTCTGTCTGTGAGTATGTCTTTAGAGAATACACCTTCTACAGACCTTCTTTTTCTTGTAATTAAGTCTAAATAATAAAAGAAAACCTGTAAAAGCAGGGTACTTTTCTTGAAATGAGTAG
The DNA here is from genome assembly GCA_013186435.1 of Turdus rufiventris. Classification (NCBI taxonomy): domain Eukaryota; kingdom Metazoa; phylum Chordata; class Aves; order Passeriformes; family Turdidae; genus Turdus; species Turdus rufiventris. The sequence continues at coordinate 1,284,205 of PYHW01009669.1, read as the reverse complement.
TATAGAGTCCTCCATGAGGTTATTCTGCTTCTTAAGAATTGAGAAACATGTAGTACTTAAGCAGAATAAAATTATATGCACATATGGTTAAGTGAATTTATCTAGCCATAATAGTGTAGTCTTATTTTGTAAAAGTAAATGTGCACATTTAGAGCAGAATGATGTCTCCTTTAGTGCAAAGGAAGTATTCCAAAAGGGATTCTCTTCCCCATTTAAGGCTGCTTCACAGGAGGCAGGCAGCACTGCAAATCCAATAATGACATTGAAATTACTTACGCAACCCTACTGGCAAGTGATCCAGAAGGTTTTATTACTTATGTTGATTGTGTTCATGCCTTTTATATCCTTCTGTTGGTAAGTCACCATTTAAAGCAGAATTTTCCCAAAATTATTACTTTTGTGTGTGTATTATGTAATATCTAAACTTGAGTTTCAAACCTGCCAAATTCTCCTTTGTCAACTAACATAAAATAATATCCAAACTTTAGATAGCAGAAAAAAAACCTGCCCTATTTTTAAAAGAAAATTTGCCAAATGACAGAGCAGGATAATACAATTTACAAGAGTTAGAAGTAACGGTTCATCCTTCTGCTCTATATATGTACTAGATCTGGTAGTCTCTGGATCTCCACTAATCTACTATTGGTGAAGACACAGCCTGATTTTCTTGATATCACACTATATTAAATTTATTATGCATTAGGTATTACTTTAGAAGGTAAATTTAAACCAGGAAACATATTTTTCATTTGTAGATGAAATATTATTCTAAAGAAAAGTATGTAGGAGTCTAAAGTATTCTTAATTAATGCCATATGCATGTTGATTTTGAATGGTTTCCCATTCCCTCACTACACTGTTAATATCATACTATTTCTCCATGTCATTACTTGGCAGAATGGCTGTATTTTTTTCCCCTGAGATTTTACTGACTTTATTTATTCTGAACTACGTTGGAGCATTGCAACTCAAAAATATATAAAACAAACATAAACTAAAACCTGTTACTTTAAATATTTAGTTTATACAGTCATAGAAGTGTCATCATTGTGCCATAATTATGCTTCGTTATACAGTCAGTTCTAAAGGAAGCCTTATAATTTATACAAGCCTTAATAGGGATACAATCTAGACATTTGTGGTACACAATTATTTTCTCTGGGAAAAAATTATTTGTGAAATGTAAAGGTAATGACAGTAGAAAGCCAGGGTTTGCTGCCCGTCATGTTAGACCAATTTTATTGCAGTTGCTAACTCTGCTAATCTGAAATTTTAAAATAAGGTTCTAATATAATCATGCCACTTCTACAATTCTTATTTAACTCAGCTCTCACTATTAACTTTCATAGAAGAGATGAGTAGATTTTCTTGTCAGCTTGGTAAACCCTTTGTAGAAATAATGTATACTGTTAACTGATTTAAAAGGCAATGTTGAGCAATTGTAGGAAGGCACAGGATTTATTTAGATACATAAAAGAAGCTAGTTTTCAGAAGAGAAAATTTCTTCGTGGAACTCTTTGCAACTATGCTATTTACACTTCCCTTTATTCTCATTTATTTGCATTGCTGTCAGTGGGCTTTTTTCCATTGACACTCTTTATCTAATTCATGGAGGTGCTGCAGAGCTTCTGCTTAAGAGTTGCAAAAATAAAGCCCTGAATAATGTTGCATATATTTTATGTCTGTTATAAAACTCTAAACTCACAAATGGATCCAATAAGCTCTGCTGGACAGCTATGGTGTATGTCCAGGACATTTTAATGCTATATTAAAAATTTCATGTCATAGTTCTTCAGTTATTTTTCTCCTACATTTCTCATTTGGACTGAATTGGAATAATATATTTTCATCCCATTTTCACAAGATCCTGCCTACTTCAGAGCTGAGACCAAGATATATTTTCTTAAACCTTTTGATAATGTTTTCTGAACATCTTTTGGAAAATATTTACAGCTACTACCTTTGAAACACATTCCACAGCTGCCAGCTTTTATATATGATAAATAGATATTGCAATGTTAAGCACTTACTTAAAAGCTCTAAACCTATGGACCAATATACCCTGCTTTCCTTAAAAGCAGCAGTACTAGATTTCCCTGTGTAGAATCCCCAACTTATGGTTGCTGTAGTTTCAGGGTGAGGGAAGCTAAAATTTTTAATGTGACCAGAAAAATATGAAGTTATTCTAAGTTATTATAAAACATGAAGCTATTGTAAACATGTCAATGATCACAGGTATATTGTAACTACTGGTGAGAAGAAATTAGAAGAAAAATGGAAGAGTGAATCAGAAGAACTACTTGAAGCAAAAATCAGCATATTTCAGATAAATCTCAATTGCAAAACAATTGGTGACTTGCCTAGCTATATGAGAAAATTAAGTTTCTTTTAAATATTTACCAATATTAGTTGAATCAAAAGTTAAATCCGGTCATCATCATGTGATCAATTTCATTACTTGGCTTTTGTTTGCTTACTTGTTTTAGGAAAGCCAAAAACACTCCATCTATAAATCAGGGGCTAATTTTGATTATATTGCCCATGTATAGAGAAAAATATATTAAAAAAGATATATAAAATATGATTCATTTTCTCTCCATTCTCTCAAAATCTCCTGAGCTGGCAGGTTTAATTAACAGATATATTTGTGTCTGTCTCCATTGCTCTGAATGCAAGACTTTTGCCAGCATAATAGGAAACCTGGATAGTTTATTTGGAGAGCAATTGAATTTATTTTTCTTTTCAGTTCTACCTCAGTATGCAGAGGAATCATGCCTATTCAAATTAACTGAGAAAAAAACCATGATTTTATCTCTGAAAAAAACATTTTTGATTATTAGACATACTGGAAAATGGTATGCATAGGCACATCATGAGTCTTTTGGAGACTGATTTTTTTTTTCATTTCCATTGGGTTTTAAGATACAGAATCATTACTTGGACTGTAAGATCTCAGAATTTTCTGTGCGTGTACAGTACTTTGCAGATAAGAATCTGATTGTGACTGGGATCACACTATTCCAGATCATATCAGATCAAGTTGTTTGGACAGAGTAAAGCTAGCAATTTAAAACAACTAGGATTTTTTTCTCCCAGTTTTGGCTGCAACAACAGATTTGAAAAAATAAAATTCGGTCTATTTCCAAAGAATTATTATTAAATGTATGCTGAAATTTGAAAAACAGAAATAAAATCTAAATGTATGTCTTTTTCTTAAATGAGTCTAAGAATCTTTTTTTACAGATACTTATTAGTAAATTTTTTATAAAGGTATTTTAAAACAAGGAATTAAAAGAAACAACTTTGAAATTAAAGATGCATAGTATTATAGACATACACAATAGTATAAAAGTATTTTCCTGGATTCTGGACAGATGAATAAAAGAGATGTCAACTGTCTTGAAATAGACACAAAAATTATCCATCTATAACTGAATGGAAAAGGATTTTATAAATCCATGACATTTCAATATTAAACAGAAAAAGAGAGACATTACCCATTTGACTGAAATAAAAGAGAAAAATCAATCCGTCTATAAAATTGCAAAGATTATAATGATAGGGCCACATAAGAGATATCAGTCCCTAGGCAAATATTTTACTTTTTTTTCCCCCCAAAACAAATAGTTTAATTAACCAAGGGCATAAATTGCTTCGTCAGTTATTTTGGAAAGGTTCATTCTTATTTGTAAGGCATTATATACAGAATCATTACATAATAAATAAAGATTTCCTGACATTTGGAATATTTCTGAAAAAGGTTCTAATGAAGAAATCAGTTTTGACCAAATACTGTCATTGAAAAATTCCTGATTTTTGCCAGTTGATTCGGGTTTGCATCATGTGTGGAGACATAAAGCCATGAGACATTGCTTCTGAGAGCAGTAGAAGTTACACAACAGCTCCCATAGATCTGAAAGTATGAGAGGCTCAAGCAGCCTTTCATTGTTGGAACTCCCCAGGCTGCCCCCAGACCTGAGCCATTTTGGGATTAATCTCTTCCCTTTTGATACTGCTACCCACTATGGTAATTTAATGTATCTCATGCTAAATCGGCTTGTGTCTGTATGGATGGTGACTAGACTGTCAATGCCCAGAAGCTAGAAGTCAAAAGCCGCCATGGCTTTTATTCCCTCAGATTCCTGAGAAGTACAATGATCCATTTCTTTGGGGGGAGGAGGAAGAGATGCCAATATAAAAGAAGGATATGATCAGTAATCAAATCATATTGCTATAAATGATACACTTCCTCTTTTCTGGTTTGGGGTCAACGTGAATACTGAAAAATCCAACTGTCATGGAAATATCAATTGCTATTTACCATACTCTGGTAATTTCAGGACTACAAACCATATGGAAAGCCAAGAGTTTAGAAGGTGGAGGGAATTAGCAAAGTGCAACTAAGTCTGGGGATTCAATAAATTCATGAAAGATGCGTAATGGCAAATTTAGGACAGAAAGAGTCAGTACATTGCCCAAAGAAAATATTTGCTTAGGGCTAAAAATGTTTTACCAGGAAAGAGAAAAGCAGAAGAAAATAAAGCATAAAAGTTGGAAAAAATTAATGTACTAATTATTTTTAAAATAATGTTTCAATTTATTTAATAATTGAAATACAAATAATCTCTAAAAATATATTTTTTAAAAAGGTTCAGTTTAAAGAAGACTTTTTACACAACAGTATCTCTGTTGTCAATATATTTAGTCTGTATAATATGGATTATATACCTATGCTAGTGGGTATATCATCACCTTGTGATTCAGATATCATCAGGGTTTGTACACGTGCTTTGATTTGTCTGCAGACTAAAGATAGGATCAAAAGCCTTCTCCACTGAAGGTGTTTCAGCAACCATGTTCTATTAATTAAATACTTTAACTTAGTACAAATGATTTGGGAAACTCTTGTATTCCTTTAGTAAATAAAATTAAAACAAAATTATTTTTAAAAATAGCATAGAAGTATTTTAGAAGAAATTTTTATTAAATTCAACTTCTTTTGTTTTAAATAATCATGAGATTAAGGTTTTGCTTTAACATTTTTTTCACAATAATCTAGTATTTAACAAAATGTAAACAAAGGTAACTTTCTTAGAAGTATTCTTCAAATAGAAGTATGTGATAGGAAGATATTTCACTTCAAGCTAAAATATTTCCTGTTTGTTACTCTTCCTTTCTAATCTAACGTCAACAAATCCTTCAACGCTTATATGCCTTTGGGAATTATCTGTGACTCTTACAGATTTTGTCACTGGACTTAAGGGAAGAAATGACTTGCAAGATTAGCAGGACTGGAAAAATGAACATCTGTTGGAAAAATGAACAGCTGCATGTCTGAATTGCATGATGAGTAATCTGTTACTGAACATTTTCCTCACAAGTAGATTTCATTGCAATTAATATAATCTATTTAGTGTTCCATACTGACCTAAGAATTTTAACTAAAATTTAAATTAAAAACCCAAAACCCCCCCACAAACCCACACAATCCCCACTAACAAACAAAAAAACCCAGGGAAGTAATTTTCACTGTCTAAGTTCTGTATTGCCGTCTTTCATTGTAAAAATTGAATGTATTTTTTTTTCACTGCTCATTTAGCATTATTGATAGCCTGCTTATTTTCAAAAGTTTCATTTATTCTTCATCCCATTAATGCTGACAGAAAATAGGTTTACTTATTTTATATATGCTTTTCAAACTTCCAGTGCAAGAAAGGATGTTCTTCTCCTTCAGGCTAACAAAATAATGAATGACATTTGAGTGAGACAAAGATTTGTCTTTAGGTGAACTCTGGAGCTATATGTCAACCTCTGAATTCCCAGAGGAAGAAAAGTTATTCTTTCATCATTTTTCTGTAGCCTCTGGTGAAGAGGACATCTTGATGTGAACAGGAAGATGCTGCAGAATTATTACCTAGTTTTAAAGTTAGAACAGCTTGAAGTTAAGACCAACACAAAATCACAAATCTGCATGAAAATTCAAGCCGTTTCTTTCTGCTAGTTACCCCAAAATTTCAAGAAGACGTGGTGGCCTATTCCTTGATGCATCTGAATACTGGGCATGCTCATAATTGTGAAGGAAGGAAAGGATGGCCAATGACATTTATCTATACGAAAGAAAAATCTGTACACCATATTTTATGCCAAACAGATGGCTTGAACAGCACACTGGACTTAAAATGTTGCTTTGAAAAAAGATGAAAACTTTTATAAGGAGATGTTTTACTGTCAGCATCAGGCTTGATTTCCAGCCAGCACAAGAACATTTTGTGTTATTTCTCACATTGTGGGAAATCATATCTAGTGTCCAGTCTGAGCTGGTGAGCTCAGACTAGATCTCCGTTAGTCTGTGTTTTACTTGCTGCCTCCAGAAGAATGGTTTGCACATGGTGGGGCATTTCAAATGTCCCAATGGTCCCTTTCTGATCAGACTACATGTACATGGTAATGAAATTAGCACTTAGAGATGTGATTATTGGATGGGTTTTCATTTCCATTAACAGGGTAAAAAGCCAGAGATCACATAAAGGAGATTATCTATATGCTCTTGAAAGCAAATTTGTTGGATTTTTCTCCTAGACAAAATATTACAACTGATTTATTTTTCAGTGATACTAAAGTAGTATAAAATCTTAAGCATGCAGGTAGTCCCCTGCTTTTCTATGTTTTCGTATTTATAACATCTATTTCACCCTTTATTGAGAATGGTCATATAATCTATTATCCAAATAATTTTGGTATTTTTTTCACAATAAATTTGCATTTTAACTGTAGTAGAACATGCATTTCCATATTTTTATAGTGCTGCTCCTAACAAACAAACAGAAAACCCAGCCCACAAAAATCCCCTAGGAAACATCAACTACAAAAGCCCCAAGGTGTGGTTGTCAGAGCATTCAAGCATAGCAACTCTAGATTTGATTTAGTGATTGAGTCTTACTAAAATAAAAGGAAATGTATGTCAGCAAAAACATTTCATGAGTAGCTATACTGATAGAATACCTTTATGGTGCCACTGCTTGCATTACTCTTCTTTTTCTTCACTATTTATGCATTCTTTTTAGTAGCTCTCCCTCTTCTAGAGTATTATCGGTTTTACTTTCATTCCTCTTTTCAATTCCTTGTCAAGATTCCTTTAAATTTGCTGATTCCTTTCTCACAGGAACGTGAATAAAACCACTATACTTCGTTATATTAACATGAAAATTCTGTCATTTTCTCAGACAGTGGCAAAATATTGATTCTGTGTTGTATATAAAGCATATAGAAGAGTATGTGGGACATTGAAGAGCTCTGTTGAGATTTTGCTCGGTTGGGAGATTAACATGATCATCTAAATATACTAAATTTTACCATAAATACTAAAGGAAAACAACAAAATGCGGTAGCACAAAATAGAGAATAGCTGACTGTAAATGATGCTATTTCTGTGTAGAGATAAATGCTTCCATTTTGTAGAGAAGGAATTGGCTGGGTCACCTCTAGATGTCTATGTATATAGAGACTTTGACTATTGTGAGAAACTTTTGATAATACTCTGTTTTTCTTATAAGGAGAAATAAAAATGGTTTTTCAACTCTAAATCTACATGGAAAGACAGGAAGGCAAAAGAAAAGGTGAAGGAAGCAAGAAGGCACTGTTTGGAAATAAGTCTAAAATGTGTAAAAAGTTTTAGAGAATAAGACTTCACTTCATAATTCACGGACTCTGTTTCCCTGAAGACTGAGCCTTTATTTAGACTCAGTTTTCAGGATTATTGACTGTTTTAAGAATATTGAAACAATTGTTCCCAGCTTTCCCTTTGTTAAAAATGTTGTAGATCAAATTACTTTGAAAACCATTTTAAGGGAATTTTCAGACACTCTCATTAATAATTGCAGTATTTGAAATACTTGACTGACTATCTGTCTGTAGGGTGGAAGAGTTCACTTCTTGATCCACACTATAAAAATTCTAAAGCATCTTTTTGTTTTATGCTTAATTCTGTGGGTGTTCTTGTCTTGTTCATTTTTAATGATTCTTTTGGTTAAAATGAGTTGAACATACACCCAGGCGCAATTTTCTAAGAATAGGTTTTTTTTTTCCCCAGAATCTCAAAAAAACCAAATTGAATACCTTTAGTAATTTCAGTGAATGGATTGCTAAAATATTTGTCTCTAAAATGTATGCAAAATTTTATATTTTTGCTCACTCCTTGACCAACCTTGCTAGGTATTAAAGGAAGAATTCTTACAGTACTCTATTTTGATGGAGGAAAACAAAGTATTAAAACAATATTTGTTTTTTCCATATTTCTCTTTTATTCAGTGTGCAGTGAGTGATAACTTCTTTTGTGTTGTGCATAGCATTGCCTAAGCTATTTATTTATTTCTGACCTCAAGCAGAATTTGTCATTTGCAGCTGTTTTTTCATGGAAACTTACACTGCATAATTAACAGTTTCACCTCCCTTTAATAACCAAAATGCTGTATTATTGGGAGCTGTGTGCCTCAACTTTGTCCTCTGTTTATTTGCATTTACTCGTCTTGGTGTGAATGCACAAAGTTCCTTTCTCAAGAAATTATGAACATAACCTCGTGTAATAATATTGGTCAAAAATAGAGTCACCTCCTTAAAACTGTTCAAATTATTAAGTTAGCAATGCTGAAAATATTCAAGTAATGTTTCCTAAGGCAAAGTTTAGCATTTTTTTTCCTGCTGAAGAAAGATGGTGCCCTATAAGTGGGATATAAAAATGCATTCTGTCCAAAATATGAATGTCAGATGGTAAGGCCCTGAGGCTGTCCAGCAACCTGTGTAACTCAGTGGAAGAATTAACATCTGTTTCTAGTATCATTACTAAAGCTGAAGAAAGTAAACCAAATGGATTTTGAAAGCACCCATATAGGAAAGTTTTACATTGTTTATGCGCATTGCAAATATTTTTTACATCACTATCACTTTGATAAGGTACATTATAATATGGAAGAATCAATGGTAAGGAGGTATTTCTAAATTACAGGAGGATCAGTAATGTCTCATCAAATGTTAGCTCCTAAATTGTTGCTGTGAGTTTTAGAATATACTCAAAAATTTCATGATTATAAGCCACACCTGATGATAAGCCACACATCCGGGTGTTGGCAACTGTCTTGGGTTATAATACAGAGTGTGATAAAAGGTATCTATTCTATTACCATCTGTTGAGGGTGGGGGCAGTGATCTTTATCTCCAAGGCAGATATTCTGCTAATGGGCCATCCATTGAAACCAGGCAGGGCATTGTTCTTTATCTTTTCACAATCCATCCTTCCTCCAGTGAGTCATTTTCTGCTAATGGCCTATTGAGTCCCACTGTGTGACTGATAAAATTACTGCATCCCATTGGAAGT
>PYHW01009669.1:1251918-1274785 GCA_013186435.1 Turdus rufiventris | reverse complement strand
GGAGTTTGTTTCTTTGTAGTACTGTATTTCTATTTTAATTTCCCTAGAAAAGAACTGCTATTCCTAATTCCCATATTTTTGCCTGAAATCCCCTTGATTTCAAAATTATAATAATTTGGAGGGAGGGGGTTTACATTCTTCATTTCAAAGAGAAACTCCTGCCTTTCTCACCTGTCCTCCAAACTAAAACAGCAACTTTTAATTCTTTGTCCATATATAAGCTGTACCTCATTATAAGCTGCACTTCTGGGTTCAGACCAAAATTTTAGTCAAAATGGTGCAGCTTATAATCGTGAAATTACTGTACACTATTCAATCTTTAGTCTCAAAGAGAATATTTAATCTCTTTCTCCACTGTTCTTGAGTTCCTGAGAACTTTTGCTGAGCTGAATATCTTTCTGAAGTACTAATGTGGTCATTTTTCTCATTATTGCATGGTATGTTTTGAGGTTGCGTTAGAAAAAAATCAGTTTCCTTGGTATGAATTGTACAAAAAATTACATGTTGTGTAACCAACTATTTTATTACAAAACAAAATCTCCTTTTACTTTCCAAAATCTCATTTGTTGTAATGAGAGAACAAAGTACAAAATTGTGCAGAATTAGAAACTCTGTTTTTCTTTTATCAGATGAAAAGTTAGAAATCCCTGCAGAAATTGTATTTATTGACAATAAACAGTGGATATATGCAGCTAAACATATTTAGCTAGTAGGAAATTGTTTTAAATTAGTTCCCCAACAGTGGCAAATATGGACTGCTATTAAAACTTGCATACTTTTAAATTACTGCCAGAAAGAGACTGAATGAGGTTTATCAGAAAACAAATATAAGAAAGACTGATCAAAAATCTCAAGAAAAGCAGTTTATTGTCTTGTCTGAGAAATTTGTTCTGAATTTTTAAAACTGTGTTAATTACTCTTCAGATTTAAACATTTAGTGAATAAAATATTTTAATTGGAATAGCATTAAAGTCTGGTAGCAAGGTAATTATGCAGGTAACTATCAGGATCCAAAAGAGTTCGGTTTTATAAACACAGGACAGCAAGCTGAATCTGACACTGCTTTTCAAGACTTGAACTGGAGTTCAGCATCGTTATTTTTTAAACATATTGACAATATACAAGGGCTGTTTCTTATGATGCCTTGTTTATATAATGTAACATGGGCACATCACCATGTTTGTTTTCTGGTTTCGTCACAGTTTTCCTGTGGACAGCCAGTAGACAAATTCAATATCTTTACATGCTAGTTAATACTGTCCACTACCTTTATTATCTGTTTTGGAATTCTCAGAATAGGAAGAAGCAGTTCAGATGTTTCTCCTTACAAAGTCTAGACAAGCCTATCCCTTATGGAGTGTACTTATACCGCTTGTTCTACTTAAAGCAGATTGAATGGACAATTTACATGACATCATTATTTTGGTGGAAACAATACCTCTGTATAATCTTATTATGAATCTATGAAAATATAACTTCTCTCCTAAAGGACTTAAAGGTGGTACGTTTCCTGGGTGTCGGAGTACAGACATAATGAGGAATCTTACTAAGAATAACTGATTTTTTTAATGTAGGTGAATGGACAATAAACACAAACTCATAATTCTGTTTATCCATCAATACACAATCATTGTATTTTCATTATCACTGGGGAACTTTTTATCCTCCTGTCTATTTGTTTGTTTTATTTTCTGTTCTGATGCTTCCTTGATACTGATACATCATAAGGCACTAAAAGAAATTAAAAGGAATTTGATTGAGAACTGAATAAAAAAGAATCCAGATTGAATAGAGACAATAATCACTACATCAAACCTGTGATGACTCACCTCAACTTTTAGTTCTCACACTTAATAAGAATTGACATGCCCATAAAGATTTCCATTACTGTAATTTAAAAATACTTCTGATAACTCACAGAATATTTTTCAATACATACACAACAATTCCAGAATTAGTGATGGATAAATTTTAGTATATTTACAGTAAAATAAATTAAGTTTCATTAGGAAGGAAATAGGGATACAGATGCAAACTGTTCTTTAAAAAAGGATGACATTTTAGTAATGTAACAACCACCACTTTCAAAAACAAGTCTTGTTTCACTGCACAGTGAAGGGGCAGGAGTAAAGTTTTTGATAGATCCATTAAAAAAAAAAAATCTTTGTCAAAATGAACTCATGGTATGCAAAAAAAGAGTTTCCCAAAAGAATTCAAATAAACTTGAATTAATCAAAGCATTTTCCCCAAAAAATTATTTCCGACAGAAAGCTAAATTTGCTGTGCAAGTCCTTTTGCTCATACTCGAAGAAAGTCTAAGATGTATATATTAAGTTTCTGAAAGGCTTGAGAGATATTTGAGAGATTTCAAAACACGTTATCAAAGTTTCCATAGCAGTACTTAGTAATCTTACATTTAGGAAAGAGAAAATGAAATCACTGATTCTTAACAAGAAATACAATTTTTAGTATGTCAAGCATGATCATTACATTTTCCAAAACATGAAGGGTGACTGGGGATGTTTTATTTCCAGCAAGAGAAGGTGAGATTATTGAAGCATCCTTTGGTACAGAAGCTGAGTGTCATAGCTCCAATTGTTTTTTCCCACTTCATGGAAGATGCATGGCTACAGAAATTGTTTGTCTGAGCTCATATCTAAGTATTGGTGTCCAGAAAGGACATATTAAGACATAAACCTTTCACTCCTCTCCACTTCCACACAGCCCCCCACCCACCTTGCACCCTGCAGTTATGTGCCTCACTTTTGATTTAACTCCTCTCTAGAGAAGAAACCCTTTCATCTTTGTCAGGAACTTTTTTAGGCCACAGTCTGGTTTGTCTTTGCAGCCCTGACAGCAAAGCTGTAAAGTCTAGGCAAAAGGAAAAGGATTATGTATAAAATATTTTTTAAAAAATTCTGGGAGTATATTTACTTCAGAACCATAATTCTTAATCCAAGTATGAGGTTTCTGTATTTCTTCAATATTTAAATATACTCACTCGAATGCTTGAATTCATCAAATATCGTGGAACATTTAAGACTTTGCTTTGCTCCAATTTAAGGTTTGTGCTAAGAAATCCACCAAAGACAGTTTATGCTTTTGCTTGTTTTTTCTCAGTCCTTCCCATTTCTGCTTGAATGCCACGACTGTGTTTGTTTCCTGGCTTTTTTCTGGAATAAAATTGGAGTCACTAGATTTTTTTTCCCTGTTACTGTAATTTTGTCCTATTAAAGAAAAAAAGCCTCATACAAAGGTTTCGGATACTTTAAAAAGTATTTTCCATAAGTAAAGATTTGAGATATTTTAAAATGCATTTTCTCTTGCTTCTTTTGTTCTGCCAGCGTCCAATCAAACACAGCTCTCATATTTCGATATTTACCCTTTATGGAAACCATTTCTTCTCCCTTCTCCTTATGTCTCTCTAACAGAGAGGTGGTCTGTATGGGGGCCAGTCAGGGACAAAGATCTGAGGACAGACCTCTCATAGTTACTACTCTCTAAGGACAGGAGCAGTTCCTTGCCAAGGGTAGGAGACAGAACCCATCATTTTCCTTCAGTACAGAATTGACTATAACCATAAGAAAAATAGCTTTATTCTGACTCTCAGTTTGTCTGTTGCATTGTTTTCCCAAGAGATTTTTTTCCTTTGCTTTCCTTTAGATATTTAGATAACTTCTGCCATAAAGAAGTCCTAATGAATGCAACACTTTTTCCCTAGGGAAAGAAAAATTGACCAAAAGTCTGATTTCTAAATTTAAAATCTCTCCTTTGAACTATTTTTTCACTGAGCCTTCTAGAAAGCATGCTTTTTATTATGAAACACAGAGAACACAGTAGAAAACAAAATTAGGGCTCGGAGGTGAAATACATACATGAAAAACAATTCAAAATTTTCCTCTCATTTCAAATTTTCTAGATTTCTAGGTTCATTTCCACGCATAACAAAGCTCTGGGTTTTTCTGATTATCAAATTTAGATGTGCTAAATTGTACAATTTTATTTTGAATAATCATAAATTGATTACCCTTGCCAAATAACATTTCTTTTACAAGAAAGAAGAAAGTGAATATTTAAATTATTTTGCAAGTAATCTTTTGCCAGGCTTCAAGAGAATTGTATACCTACTGAAGTAATGAGGAGAAGAACAAAGAAGAGAGCTAAAACATTCTTCACTATCCATATCTAATTCAATCCTTCATACTCATATATACACTATTTTTGCACAGGTTTTCTTATGGAAATATTAATTACATTAATATATTACTAACACTTTAGATAACTTAATTTTAATAACAATTGAGAAGCAGAACACTGCATGAATTACCCCTCCAAAATTCAGTTTTGATGTATATTTTTAGATTTTTTTTAAATTTTAAATTTAACCTTTTAAAATTTTATTTTAAAAGGATTATTGTAGCAGTATAAATTTTCCCACAGTATTCCTGAGGCAAATATAATTCTGTCTGTGAGTTTATATTAAGGCTATGTTGTAACAGACTATTTGAGTTTTCTAGATATCATTTTCTCATAACTACCTGAGTATACATATGTAAAATATATTTTTATATAGTTCCCAAAGTCAAGTTTCCAGGCTTTTGTTTTTCATTAACATTATGGATTTCTTCTATGGAATAACTGGTTTCACACTCCGAAAACCAAAAATTAAAGGGAAAGTGTGAAAATATTTTAAATATGAAATTACATTTATTTCTTCACTAAGTCAAATATCTCTATAAGCTGGTCCTGCATAACTCCTAAGTAAGTTCTGTTCAATCTAAAATACTTCTCTGTCCACTTAAGACTTATCAGGGAGAAGTATGGAACTTGAGTAATATGAAAATAAAATGCTATTTTAAAGCTATTATTTTTTCTTTGCTTTTTCTTGTTCCTACAGTTTATGTGAGCTTGAGCTAATGGCATTGGGGAAATTATGAGTTTTCTAGTAGATGTGTACCTGCCAGCTTTAGAAATCTAAAGAAACCCCTTTGGGGGAATCCATAAAGATTCTAAAATATAGAATGACAAACAATGACAAAAAACAGACTCAGTGAAAATAGAGTATTTTGAATATCTGGATACTTTCGTGTTTTTTCACAGATATACCTGTTGCCATGGAGAGAGTGAATGATGAAAAATAAATTAAAAAATAAATTAAAAAATATTTATACTTTATATCAAGAAGCCAGATCTCTTTGGATTGCAGAAGGCAGAGAGCCAGTGAATTAAAACGCTGGGAGTATGTCTATAATCTTCCAATAGCAAAAGCAAATTCACTCAGCACTCTAAAAATGTGGATTTTAAAGATTTGTGTAAATGTCTTACTTTAAGGATGCGCCACCTTCCTCTCTCAGATGTCACAGACTTCTGTGAATATCAGTTTTTGAACTAAAGACCTCTGATTTTCCCCAGTACTTGGCAGTCAGAACTTAACTTGGTTTCTTAACATGCTAATGAATTTGTAGGAAAACAAGTTTAGGGATTTCATACTACTCCCAGATTCAGCGAATTCCTAAAGCAACTGCTGTTTTTCAAATAAGAACTGTCAGATCTGGCTATTTCCTTTGATAGTGTCTCAACATCTGCAGATGGGCCTCTTTGCCTTCTGTTTAATAAAAAGAAAATAAAATCAAACTTTAATGAATTACTTAGCTCTAATGTGAATTTGTAAAGAGAAATTAGAACTGCAAAGCTGTTGTGATGTAGGTGGCTCTATAAGAGAAGCTTGTGCTAAGGCTGGTATGTGACTACAGGGCAGGAAAGGATGTTTTGGGACCATGTAGAAAGTACTCCAAGGTTTATAGCTTTGGACTCTGAATGTAGTTACATTGAAATATACTTCAAATCATAAAAATCAGATCTTATTTTAGCATTACAAAGCTCTGAGCAGCTTTGAACACCTATCAATCTATTTTTTTTTTCTTTGTATTTAAGGCAAACCTCAGCTTCCAAGTACAGATCTGGTAATAACTGGAAAAAAGCACCAAACAAACCAACTTATCTATGTTTCGTTATATGCTTCTAAAAAAATGCAACAATACAAGATATCAAAAACAGTGAACCAAAAATAATTATTTCCAAGAGAATGTACATTATTCACCTCTAGCAGTGAAGTGCTGGAAATCAACACATTTATATTTCAGTATCTTCTTCAGGCTACAAAATTTTTTGTTCTCATATATTCCTCCCTTTTATCAGTGGACGGTTTTAGAGGTGGAAGAATACAAATCAATACCCCCTACAAAAGCTTCTGTACCTTTATTTAGAAATATCTGTTTTCTTTAGGGTAAGAAAACAGGATCAATTACAGTGATTTGATGGGATATTGAGGATTACTTTATATTTCCAAATGAGTTTAAAATACTTAGGAAACCATTTATTTTGTAATTACTGTGACATTTTCTAGCTTTTATCCGCCTTGAGGGTTTTTTACATGCTCAAACCAATAATTTTACTTTATTTTAGATTTGGAAATTTTGATCTCAGATCAACAGTTATGATCATATAGGTTGACTTCCTGCATAATATGGGCTATAAAGTTTCATTCATTTATTTAATATCTTTCCATGTATTATTTTGATGGCTATTTTAAACTGCTCATGCTACAGGTAGTCTTAATAATCTTGTTGGGTGTTCTCATGCCTCTTTTAAGACTAGAATCAACAGTGCCATTAAGATCTGTAAGCATCAGTTACAAAATGTACACAAACTGGATCCAACATGAAGGATGTAAGCTGCTCTTTTAGCTGAATTTCTGCTGATCTCTAGGTATTGTCTTTTTTGTTCATGCCACCAATGTTGCCATAAAGAGCAGCTATCTTGTATTGAGGTTTTTTACAGTTTTGCATGAGATCTGAAGATTACAGGACCTCATTTGCTTCATTTGCTCAGGTCATAACAGAAATTTCTCCTTTTTCTTTTTTTTTTTTCTTTTTTTTTCTTAACCTCTACTGCATAGCATGAAATGATACAAAACATCTGTAAGCTATCTGATTACTGCTTAACAGTGAAATTCTCTACACCTCTGCATAATGATATCCATTTTTTTCCCAGAGTTAAGTAATTGATACTTTATATTATCTTTTATAGATCTTAAAATATAATAAAAATCTCTGTAGAATACATGAGAAATAAAAATCAGAATCAGAACAAAGCTATGGAAACTGTGGAAATCTGCTGTAAAAGCATGGATTGAAATCATGCTGGAAAAAAGAAAAGCTAGACAGCCTGGACAGGATTAAAGTCATATGCTGTGGCAGGTAAAATAAGAAGGGAATAGATTACTCAGAAAACACCAGATAATGGCCACAGTAGATGAAAATCATGTTTCTGGTTAGAAATAATAGCATCCCAGGAGCATAGTTCAAAAAAGTTGAAATATGAAGAGGACTTTGAAATGCAATTTAGTGAGTTTTATGCAAAATTAAATGAAAATTCCAGAATTGAAGGTATGTTTTGTTTTTTTCCACCCTTCCCACCCCCAGAGGAAAAAGTGAGACACTCTGTAAATGTACTGAAGACTGTATTATCTTTCATGTTTTATATGAAACGTCTCCCACTGGTAGGTAGAAAATGCTAGAGGTCCTTTCTCCGTTTTCCTTTCCTCATAATAAAGAAGAGAAAACGTTTTGCTTTTTGAAGAAACTGTCTCCTTTGGGTTGCATCTGCAGACAGTGATCTATCTCACCTGAAAAAACCTGCACCCAAAGTGTTCTTGGTGTGCTGACAATTTCCCTGGCAGTACTTATGGATCTGTATTGTACTGCAACTTTTCAGATGAAGAATTATTTTATAGCAAGCCAAGTCTTAGTAATTCATATTCTTAGTTTCTGTTTCTCTTTTGTTTGTAACAACCTGTAGTAACCTGTGATAAATGACTTTGTTTTAAGAAAATAATTTGCTTTTCACTGAATAGAAAAGTGATATCCACAGAAATCAGGGATTAAATCTAGGGAAAGCTAAGAAGTTTGGGAAAGGCTGAGAGGTGATTACTCGAAGAAATAATGCATTTGTAAGAAAGAAGGTGCATAAAATGAAGTCCAAGTGATTCACTTCAAATAGCCAGCAAAAGGCTTAAAAGCATCACATAAGCATTGTGAAAGTTTGCTAAATAAAGTTTGTTAAAGAGCACAGAAAAAAAATACTAGTGTGAAGCGGCTATTCTTGTAACAATTACAGAACAGGTAGTGAAAGCTAAGTACATTCACACAGCTGGAAAGGAAGCATGCCTTCACCCTCCAGCATCCTTCTGGTCTCTTCCTCATCTTTCTGAACAATCACACTTTTCCCAGAGATTGCCTTTGCCCTCCTGTGTGCAAGGGCTTAGAAGGGTGCCATGAATCTGGAACAAAAATATGAGCATAGGGAGATTGTGAATGAAAAGAGAATAATTTAGTTGAGCTCCTGGTGATTTTGCTTTCAATATTTTGCTTTCAATATTTCGCTTTCTTATTGATAGACCTTGGGCTACTGTAAAGCTCATCCAAGCTCACCTGAGTGGATACGAGATCTTTAAGCAGGCAATTTATGGATCTTGGGAAATCTGAAGAAGAGATTCAGCTTTCAGATAGACAGGGCTACCTGATTAAAGGCTTTTAGAGGATAAGACATCCCCATAGGACAAACTGTGTCATTTTAGTATGGTTGCTGCTTTTGATGTTTGGTTATCAATAGATAATTTTTTTTAATGCAACTATTTTAGTGATTTTTCTTTTTTAAAATTGTGATCATACACCCTTTCATAAAAAAAAAACAAACAACAAATGTATTACTCAATAATTAGTTATATGGAAAAGGAATTTTTTTCCATGTATGGATAGATTGTCCAATTAAAATTTTTCAGTGAGAAAAAAAATGTAGGCATTAGCAGTGAGAATTCCTAAACTAGGAATTTTTCCTAAGGGATTTGTAGAAGTGCTATTATTTGGCCCATGGAGAACATCATCTCGCAGCCATTCTAGAGGGAAAGTGATCCACACATAGAAAGGACTTTTATTGTTCAGTCTTCTAGTACTTTAATAAAGGCCAGAAACAACTGAAGTTAATGACAATATATAGTACTGAAATGCTTTTGTCTCTTTAGAGAACTGAAAAATATGGAAAGCATTTTTACCTTCAGCGGAGTTTATCGATGTTTTTATGTCCGAAATGCCTCTGATTTATTCTTTAATTAAAGATATTGTTTTATGAGAATGGGTAAAAATTGATCAACAGAAGGTTATTTAGGAAGAAATCTGTAAAATTCTGGGCCTCAGGCAAAGGGACACCCATTCCAATTGTCATTTCGTTATTCAATAAAACAAAATAATAATAATAATAAACTTTTGCAATATTTTTAAAAATTTTGTTATTGATACTCCTTTGATGGAGGAAAGGGTTTCACAAATATCTGTTTAATCTTATCTATTGTTACTTTTGTCTATTTCAGTATTAATCTCTTTAATCTTTTTAAATGAAAGGGAGACATTCCCATGTTCACAACAATAATTGGAAATTTTGCTTTGCACTGGAAGATGCAGATAGAATATTCTGATTTTAATACCTGTATGTAGGATAAGATTATCCAAACATAACTTTTTCTTGAAATAAAATGGAAGCTAAAATACTCTTTGATATGTGTATTTCTACAAGTAATTCTTGAGAAAATATTCATTGATTGAACAAACTCAGTGCCACTTTTAAAATTTGACCAAATACATACTTTGAATTAATGACAATTGATAGAGTTGTTCACAAAGAATGTTTCTGACATGATGTCTTCATGATTCTACTGGCCCTGAAATTTCTCTCCCTACAAAGTTAGTTCTAGAACTAGTCCAAGATTATAAGCAACAACAAACAAATGCTGCTGGTTGACCCCATCAAATTTTTAAGTGTCTGAAATGTTGAAGTTCCTCTATATCATATAGAAAAAGAATCCTAACAGTGCTGGTCTTCGTTGTTACTGTTGCTGTTTTTTAATCAATGGTCAATTTAAACACTTTGAATAGACACTTGTATTGCAGGAAATGCTTGGGGTCACCAAGCCCAGCATGGTTTGTCACAGAGAATCAAATATTACTTTCTCCATCAACACAAACTTCATCTCATCCCCCATTTTCCAGGGATCCTGAAAATGTTAGAATGAATTTAAACCTCTTGGAAATACTTATTTATCGGAATATATATACTTCCTTTTTTCACCTTGAGTACAGTAATGTAGACACCCACACATATTGAAAAAGGATAAATCTACTATTTATTAGTTTTCTTCGAGTACAGTTGGTTCATATCCATTTGAACAAAAGTAAGGATGCCTTAGTAGAATGCTGCAGCCATGATCTTATTCAGTTGTCAGTGATCCAGGAGCTGCTTGTGATGCTGTAGGTCATAAAATTAAAAAATGGTGACCACATATGACAATTAAATAAAAAAATAATTACAGTTTGTCAAAATCTTTATTGCATTAGAATGCAATAAAACAAACTGTGCCAGTGATTCCTTTTTGTGTGTATGAAAAAAATCCTAATTTTTCTATAAAATTCAACCTCAAAATTTGAGAAGTTTATTCCATGTGACAATGGGTATCCTTGAAAGTATGGAACAAAAATATAATACAGAACTTTTTGTTAATGATAATACATTTTTCTCAGTATCAAGGCAGAAGGTCAATTTAGTCTCTTTATTATCTCGCTTTATTGTGTAACATCTATGTAATTCAGTATTGGTTGCAATTCTACCTCTGATATTTAGACTCTCTTCATCACTTAATTCTCAGCTTTTTGAAATTTGATTCTAACTGGTACTTGTACCCAGACACGGAAAAATTTCAAGACCACATGTAAGCTTTGAAATATATCATCATAAAAACAATATATACACAACGTATTCGTGTTCATGAATTTGGAAGCAATATGCTTATTGCTTTATCAACAATCTGAGAGGATGAATTTTCCTCTTGGGAGCAATGATTCTCCTCAAGTTTATCTCTGTAAGGATACCTACATCAATTAAGGTGTGAGGTTAGGTTTCTAGCCTGGTTTTCTTTCTCTACCAAGTTTGTACTTGAATTCAATTAGTTAACATTTTCCTTGACAAGCAAATAAACAAATCAACCAATTAACCACTGCAATATGGTTTATGATACTGGCTTAGTAGGTCAGAAACTGAGAAGAATCTCTATGGACTGAGGACTACAGATATCAGCACTCTTTTTCCAAGAGTGCTCTATTTCTCTTCAAATTCTCTGACTATACCAGAGATTATGTAGCCAGTTAAAATGTCTTTCAGCTCCTGCAGATAAGGATAAAGAGTAGTTTACCTTACTGCCCTAGACAATGTAAAAAAAGTTGTTAAAACCATGCTCATGCTCAGAAAAGGTGAGATAATATTGTCAGCCAGAAATAGGAGGTGTTACTTCTCTTGGGAGGTCTGTGGACAGAGATGCCGTGTTCACTCTCAATTGTATTATTTGAACACTCGAAAAGATGATACATAACCCCAGCACATATTGAGCATTGTGTGATAAGCAGCCTTCATTGCTTCTTTCTCTTGCTTGTACGTGTTTGGTTTAACCATCTGTAATCAACAGGCTTTTCATTTAAATAAGCATCCTAGGATCATCTGCGTGCAGTTATTAGACAGATATGCAGAGCTTTGAGTCAGTGGTTACTCTGGGTGCAGCACATGAGAGCTCCAAATATTGCCAATGGTTAGTCAAAACGTTAAATATATCTCAGTTAATCATCAACTAATTAACTGACATCCCCACCAAGTTTAGATCATTATTACACAATTTATAATGTAACTAAAAAGTTATTCTGGTCATTGAAATGGACTTAGTAATAGCAGAGCACTGTTATTTCTGCCCTTTTTGTGGAAAATTATGACCACAAAAATAACATACATGAATATTTTCTTTATCAAGCTTCTTATCCCACTTATTTCTTGTAATTGTGAGGCTGTCCCATCTTCACAAATTATTATTTCAGGATCTGATACATATCACAAGATCTGTTAGATAGACTGAAGAGTTCTGTATTTCTTCATCTGAGAGAGAGAAAATTGTATAATACTTTAATATTATATAGGTAGCCTGTCTTTGGAAACTCCTAATCTGGTGGGTCTCTTATACTTCACCTTTTTTCAGCAGAAGTTTGTTTCTGATTTCCAGGCAGTATTCTCAGACCATCTAATTCAGTAAACTCACAGTTTCACTAGTTTTACAAGGAATATTTTAAGAAGGATATAGGTTTTTAAGAAAAACCTGTATAATGATGGGTGGTAATGCCTAAATTAGACAGTTTTAACAGTTTACCAGGTTGTTATGCCTGTTTCCAAAACATGGAGTGAAATGCACTTTTAAAATAAAGTTAAATATAAAGTTTAAATATATCACAACCTGTAGGACTATAGTTGACATAGTGGCATAACCACATGTGGTAATTTTCAGTGAAAATTAGAGCACTGTTTTTGGCTTTGATAAGTATAACTGAACTGTAAGATGACAAACCATAAATATCGGTCAGCTCTATTAATGGTATCCTGTGTGGTGGGTTGACCACCACAGCTGCTTGCTAACCTGCCCCTCAGCAGGATGGTGAAGAGAATTGGAAGAGCAAAACCTGAAAACCTTTAGGTGTAGATAAAGACAGTTTAATAAGTGAAATAAATATGCACATTTAAATAAAACAAAACAAGGAATTTATTCATTATTTCTCATCACCAGGCAATTTTATCCCCATACCCACAGACTTTAGACAAGTTTGAGCCAAGGTCTATATGCAGTCTTTGAAATGTATCATTAAAAGTCAAGACACGTATGGTTGCTGGCAAATTCCTGAGGAATTGATACTTCCACAGAAGCAGGTATAAAGGTTATTTGGGAAGATGAACACCATAACCACAAATACCTCTCCTTCTTGATCCTTTCCCTGAGATTTTTTTCCTGAACCAAACATCACATGGTATGGGACATCAGGATGCTCCTTTGGCTATCCGTATAAGCTGTCCTAGTTGTAAACCTTCCCAAAACCTTGTGTACTCCCAGCTTCCTCTCTATAAGGTAGGGTGGGAAAAAGAGAAAACACTGACTGTAAGTAAGCACTGCTCAGCAATATCCAAAATATTGGTGCTTTACTAACTCTGATTTAGTCACAAATCCAGAACACAACACCATATGGGCTAATATGAAAACAATTAACTCCATCCCAGGCAGATCCATTCAGTTCTGGGTTTTTTTGTTTTTTTTGTTTTGTTTTTTTTCTAAAATCTTTATTTTTTTTTTCCTAGTAAAAGAATACTCATAGAAAGAAACAGAAGAACAACAGTGTGCTCAGAAAACAGTACAGATTACTCAGGGTGTATAAAGCTGGTTCATGTACTACCAGGTTATGCACTTAGGAAAGGGTCAGAAATGGGTGCTAGTACCTATTGATTAATAGGAATAGCAACTAGAAATCAAATATGGAATCAATGTTAAGCCAAAAGGGTGAAACAGAACTTCCTTAAATACAATTAGAGCAAAATAGGTTAGTGTTTTCATATTTATCTGTCTTTGTCGTGTGCTATATTCTGTAAATATTGTAGATTATATATTATTTATATATAGATAATGAAATTGTTATTATCTAAGCATGTATTTACTGAAATACAAGTTTACTATATTGTATTACTGTGCACTTCTAATCAGTGCAGCAGGTACAGCTTGATAAAAGAAAAATAAAATTATTCTTACATAAGAAAAGAAATGTTAGACAGGAAAACCAAATTAAATGAACTTACTTTTATTTTATTTTTTTTCTTCCTTAACAAGGACTTATGGCAATACTAAAACTTCTTTAAACTTATTTAACGCTGAAGCCTTTCTGAAATTGTTAATGTGATTTCCAAGTCTTCAGGAACATTAGGCATTAAAAATTGGGTTTTA
Source organism: Turdus rufiventris (assembly GCA_013186435.1). Classification (NCBI taxonomy): domain Eukaryota; kingdom Metazoa; phylum Chordata; class Aves; order Passeriformes; family Turdidae; genus Turdus; species Turdus rufiventris. The sequence goes on along the minus strand of PYHW01009669.1, from coordinate 1,260,879 downwards.
TGTCCTTGGGGAAAGAAATTAATAGACATAAAAGATTCTCTATCTTAATCTATATATTTATAATATGTACATAGTTCTTGTCATTGCTTTAAGCATTAATTAATATTAAACAGCAGTGAAATTACAATTTGCAGAACCAGCCTTTTGGGACTTAAGTAGTCATGAATAAAGCCTAGACCTTCCTTCTCAGAAGCTCTTAGCTGCATCTTTGACTGCTGATGTACTGCTATAAGTCATACTCTGCTGCAGCTGGGCACTGGCTTAGTGTCTGCCCCTCCAAAGTTCATACTTGAATTTCCTCTTTTCCGTCATCCATCCTCAGTCTCTGATTCTGAACCCCATGACAGCAGGACCAGCAACCTCAGCATTCTGTCCATTTTCTCCCTTCCACATCCCTACTACATTTCTCAAAGGTTATTAAATTTCAGAAGAAAAAAGGAAAAAGTATAGAGAAAATAAAAGGAAAAAGTTAAAAGAAAAAAAAAAAGAAGAAGAAGGAAAAAGAAAAAATGAAAAAGGAAGAAGGAAAAAAAAGAAAAAAGAACAAGAAAAAATTAAGTAGCCCTTTGGATAAGCTTTTTACTTTATTGCTTTACCATGTCATTAAGATTCTGCTGTTTCCCTTATCCTAGTACAGATAATTTGAAGGCCTTCCAAGTACTAGAAATCATGGCATCTTCATAACTGACAGACAAACATCTATAGCAAGCTGTCTTCCCCTTGGCCTGGACAAATGGCCTCCAGTTGCTGTAGTAGATTCAGCACAAAAGACGGAGAATGCTGACCTGTGTAACATCACACAATTATCATCAACCTGATGTGACCCTGATTACCTCTGGTAACTGAAGCCGAAAAATGAGTGTGGCCCCTTCTGTTTTGCTGTACAGTTTTCCAGTGTATAGGAATCACCCCTCTGATTTACACAAACAATGTAATTTCTGTATTTTCCTTACACTTGCATTTTCTCTGCAGGCAATTTCAGGTCGGTGCACTCCACTGTGCACATCCCATTGTGGTAATGGATCATTGTCCCTGATGACAAGTGATGTCTCTCAGAGGTCAGTACCGGAGGAATTGCTGTTCAGCACCTTTGCTGGCAACATGGACAGTGAGACTGAGTGCACCCTCATCAGATTTCCTGATAACACCAAGCTGTGTGGGGCAGTCAAGACGATGGAGGTAATGGAGGCCATCCAGAGGGACCTGAAATGGCTTGAGAGGTGAACCTGCACAAATCTTGTGAAGTTCAACAAATTGAAGGTCCTAAGCCTGGGCTACGGCAATCCCAGGCACACTTAGATGTTTGGTGGAAAGTGACTGAGTGCACCCCTGCAGAGCAGGACTTAGGGGTGATAGCTCATTAAAAACTCAGTGTAAGCCAGCAGTGCGCACTCACAGCACGGAAAGCCAGGGAAATCCTTGCTTGCTTCCAAATGAGTGAGGCCAGCAGTTCAAAGGGTGGATTCTCACCCTCTGTTGTGCTCTGGTGAGACCCCACCTGGAGTATTGGTTACAGTTCTGGTGTCCCCAGTGTAAGGACATGGAACAGTTGGAGCAAGTCCAGAAGAAGGTCAGGAAAAAAGAGTGCCTTCCAGAAAAACCCAGGCTGAGAAAGTTGGGGCTGATCCACCTGGAGAAGAGATTGTTGTGTGGAAACCCCACAGCACCATTTCCATATCTGAAGTGGACCAACAGAGATGCCAGAGAGGGATTCTACATCAGCAATTGTAGGGATAGATCAAAGAGTAATGGGCACAAATTGAAAAGGGGAAATTTAAGTTAGATATTCGGAAGAAATTCTTTACTTTGGGGGTGGTGAGACACTGGAACAGGCTGCCCAGGGAGGTTATGTATGTCCCAACCCTGAAAACCACATTGGAAAAAGCCTTGAGCAACCTGTTCTAGCAGGAGGTATCCCTGCCCACAACAGGAAGGGGTAGGGACTAGATGATGCTGATGTTTAAGGTCCATTCCATCCCTTAACATTCCAACCCCTTAACATTCTATGATTTTGTGTTTAAATTTTTTCCTGTTGTTTATCACTTTGGGAAGTGCAGTTCACCAACACTGCCAATATATGACTCAATTTATAAAGTTATATCCCTTTTTTAATTAGCATAGTTATCGGTTATGCTAGAGAAACCATTTGATCTTAAGTCCACCTGTTAAGTCCTCAAATTTACAACACTTATCTTTACCATATTAATAAGCTAATTGAGCCAGTTAGACAGGATCCTTTAAAGAGGAGACATTATTGCTAATGGCACATGCATTGAAATATTTTTGACAGTTTTGAAAGATGATATAATAATTTATTATATTATTTCATACCCCTGCTGAAATATAACACAGGTTTCTGGTGGTTGTGAATCTGCCAAAATAGCCAGGTCTTTAAATTCAAATACCTCAGTAGCTCCAGACTTTGGGAAAAAAAAAAAAAAATTGGAAGGGTTTTAACCACCTCCTCCACTTCTCTACTAATTTTTTTTTAGAAATAAGGAATATTCTTACTCTGTTATATGACATTTAAATTTTTAATTTTTTTTATTCCACTCAATATTTAGTTTAAGTTATTTTTATTTGTGAGTACAGAGTAAATCAAAATTATAAATTTTCATGGTTGTAGCATGTTAACTGCTTATGGAGATGTCATATCAAAAGAAAACATACATCTTGGTTTATAAAAAGTGTGGCTTCTTTGTAAAGACACTTCTTGCTGTAAGTAAGGAATTATAAACATTTGTGAAATCAAGTGCTGTTTGTTTATATGAAATTTTGTTCAAAAATGTTTACAGAACTTTATGTATCTAAGTGGGAGAAAGATTTGGCCTATCTGATTAATTAACTTTCCACTTTAGAAAAACAAATTATCTAGTTTATATAACTCAATAACCTCAGAAAAATCAAGGTCACAAAACTGATAGTACCAGTGTGTAATGGTCAGTACTCTCTGCCGTCTCTTAAATGTTAAACTGTATTCAATTATTAAACTGTATTCAATTATCAGACATATGTAATTCAAAATAATTGACTATAGATATTTATAAACAAATTTCCAGTTATTTAACCCTCTAGTTATTTTATTTGGATATTTTTCTGACTTAGACCCGTTTAAATATTTCTAGATCTATTTTACTGATATTATCCTACATATCTTATCTATAGACAAAAATGCATAGATAAATTAATATAAATAAATATCTATATCTATATCTATATCTATCTATATCTATATCTATATCTATATCTATATCTATATCTATATCTATATCTATATCATTAAATTTACCTTATAAGAAGTAGAATGCTGCCTTGTAGTTATCAGATTCAAAGGTAGGGGTCTGTTCCTTAAGGAAGGTATTCCATTGATATTTATTGGTTCATAATTTCAGAAACATTGTTTTAAAAGAAAATTAGAACTTTTGAACCAAACATGAGTAAAAATATTTTGAAAACTCTACTCTGTTGCTATATGTTATGATCTAGTTTTTTAGTGAGGTGAGTTGTAAGATTTACTGCAACTATCTGAAGGAAATATAATATTGAAATGTAGTTATTAAATGAATTTGAAGTTTATATATACCACCATCTGTCATTATTCACGCATTTCCTCAATTTGGTAAATGAAGCATAGTTTTCTACTGCTGCTAATAGCTTTCATTTAGTGACTGACAAGACAAAGCTGCTACTGAAGGTAGAAAAAAATGCAGTGGGTGATGTTGTCAGTGCCCCAGAGGTAAATAAATACTGCCTTTTCCATGATCTGACCTTTAGGCTGATTATGGGTATGGTTATCTTTGCCAGAAGCACACAAGATAGATTAAACTAAGCAACCTTTTTAATACTGATTAATCCTGATGGAAGTAGGTTTGTTTAGTCCTAGGGAATGCAGCAATAAATACTGGCCTTATCATCTGAGCAATTTTTAAAGTTATCTTTGATGTGAGCTAGGAAGTGCTTGTGGTTTGACTGGTCACAGTGTGAGAAATGCCAGTTCTGTTGATATTTTAAATTGGCTCTTGCTTTCATGTTTGTACATAATCCTTGTGATGGAGGTTTTGAATTATATTCCCAGAGCACTAAAAAAAAACCCGTTGGAAGACTCAGATTTTGATTTTGATTGTTTGTTTGTTTTTAAAAGACTGGTTGCCAGATTTTCTTGTCTTTAATCAAAGCTCTTCCTTTAATTGAAGATGGGTTGCAAGATGCCTGGCAGTTTCACAAAATACAAAATAAAACTGATTCTGTGCCAAGCAGACCTGAACAATGCAGTAAAAATCCTCCAGCTCTCATCTTCCCATGTCTGTGACTCAATGATGGAATTGCTGAGGTTAGAAAATTATTGAACTGGGCAAGATGCGTTATTTCTCAAGTATATGTAAATCAACAATTTGGGAGACAGCCTAAAGAGGATGGATCATTTTCATATGAATCCTGTGCTCCCCAAAGAGATGCAAACAGCATGAATGGAATATTACTAAAGGGAATAAAGCATGGGGGGACAGGAAGAGACAACTAGAGCTGCTAGTGAAGAAGCATAAAGTCTAAGGAAGGCCAGAAGAGACGAGTCATGTCCAGGAAGATCAGCAGCATGAGCAACACGTGTACTGTGTCAGCAGCAGCTGGGAAGTCGGGCTGGGGACAAGACAGATTTGAATGGCAGGGGATTAGTGTTGTCAGGTGGATGGACAAGAGGATGCAATGACAAGTTGTCTGCCACCCAGGCTGATCGAAGGCAGCATTGTGATGGAATGCAAGCCATATGGCCAAATTGTATTCTTGTTTTGTCAGTACTTGCACACATACAGCTCCACTGACAGGTGCCATATGAGCGTAATGAAGCAGGGCACTGCTGGCCCCACACACGTCCCATCAATGTGACTAGCAGTGCTCCTTGGGATTACATACCCATACACAGTTAGGTGTTCTGTAGTAAAAGTAATCTTGTTGCCTAGGTTCTTTCTCAATTCCTCCTCTTTTGGAAGTTTTGTGGCAATGTTTTATTGCCACGTAGTTGAATCTTGAATGCCTCTGTGCTCCTCTTTACCCCTCTACCCTTTATCTCTCTGGCCTATACTGCCTTGATATTTTCAGTTCTTCATTGGACAATTTTATCTCCTGCTCTACTTTTATCTGTAATATCTTCTTAAGATATTTTTAATATATTCAAACACAAATTTGTTGACTTGCGAAAGGCATCAAACACAGCTGTAAATTTTTCTGTAAATTGGACTGCTCAACCATCTTCATTTGGCCCCTTATACCTCTATTATTTAAAATCCTGTTAAATCTGAGGGGTATTTTCATTTAGGAATTGACACTTGCATGTATCTAACATAGTAATAATTTCAGATATAGTAGAGATACTAACTGGGACTGCCTCAAACATTGAAAGGGGTGAGTAAATGGAGATATCTAAGTGATTTATTAATCAATAAAAGTGATTACAGTAAATGACTGAGTAAGTTTGAAGAAGATAGTTTTGGACTAAATGAAGAAGAGGAGGCATTTTAAAGTTCTAGAGAAGGCAAGAACCCCATTTTGCCTTTTTTTTTCTCTCTGCGCTAGTTAGAAGTGGTGGACCCTGAAGAGAAGGAAAGTCACTATAACTAGGACATCGACAAGCCAGGAAACAACTGGTAGCCCAATCAATACCACCACTCTGAATAAAAATTCTGACAGAAATGGTACCCAATTTTAAGGGAAAATAATTTTAATTTGCATTCAAGTTTGTTTATACTGAAAACCTGACTAAATGAATCAGACACATTCATTCAGAATACATAAACTTGCCATGTATGATCACTTGAAACATCTGGAATTTGAAGGAATATATATTTGCACAAATTTTAACCATGAAAAAAAAAAACATTGCCAAGAATTATTGGCAAAGTAGATTGCTGAATAACAAACAAATATAGAGAAGCTGCAGTCTGTTTTATAAATCATTCATTAGATAAAAATGTGGGAACATTTCTCTATTGCGAATTGTTTCCTAGAATCCAATTAGAGTGCTTTATGATACTTGATGATGATTTAAAAGGCCAGTTAACAGTGCTCTAGAGGGAAGGCTTTTCATAAGCACAGCAGCCCATGTCCCAAAAGCTCTAAAATACTCCCTTGACTATAACTTTCAGAGTTTTCTGTTCAAAATGTGATCCTGTATGCAGCTGGACTGTTTTCAACAGTCCTAGATATTTAAGCAAAATGAATTATGGTGATAGAGTACTTTTCTGATATTGCTGTACAGGTCAGCTATGCAGTTTACATGCAAGAAAGGTCTCATGCTTCACTTTATGAAAACTGAGCAGGGGTGGATGGGTTGGAATTTGTTTAATTTTCTCTGGATTTTGGGTTATTTTATGCTTGTTTTTGGTTTTGTTTTGTTTTTTTTTTGTTTTGTTTTTTTGTTTTGTTTTGTTTGTTTGTTTTGGTGCTGTTTATTTTTGTGGGTTTAAGGGGTTTTTTTTGGTTGTTTGTCAATTTTTTTTTTTCCCTAAACTGCTTGCACTTGACCCATCCTTGGGCATTCGTCTGAGCTTCTTGGCTACTGAGATGACTTTTTTCCCCCTTTGTTGCATTCCTGTCATTCTCAGCCCTGAAGAAAACAAAAACAAAACAAAACAAAACAAAAAAAAAATCAGGAAAAACACTAACAGAACGTCAACTTCAGCAAATAAGCCAAAGAATGACAAATGCCTTATGACAACTAAGATGTTCCTCTTTTGAAGAACACAGAAGCTATACTTCAGGCATGAAGACTTGGCAGGAAATTCAACATTCAGAAACCCACTGAAGGCAGGGCAGTTTTTAGTTTCAAAAAACAATTTCAGAAAAAAAGAAATATTTTTTTTATTTGCAAAAATGTTTCAAAAGATTGCTTCATTCTTTGTGTCATCTATATCATAGAAAAGAAACAAAAGTACTGTTTTGTTACTGTTTGTTAATCAGTTCTAGGTCATCTTATTTTTAAACACAAGGTGAAAAAGCTTCTCACTGACACCTATTAAACTGTTCTTTTGAGCCACATTAACAGAATGGGGACGATGAATGTGGAGAGTGGTAGTCTATATGCTGTATGCTGCAGCAGGATGTAGCAGCCAGAGGTGATGTGAAACAACATAAAAGTAAAGCTTTTAAATTAAAACAGCTTTTCTAGTGGTTGAATTCTGGAAGTAGAGAAATATTTTTTCAAGAATGTATATGGTAGGAAATATGTGTATGTGCATTTACAAGCAGGCTGAATTTGAAGACTCAGTGTGTGAAGAATAATACAGTTAACATTTTGATGTGTGTGTAATTGCACAACTTACTTTAAGCTTCATTTTATAATAGTCATAATATTTGTGGGACTCATTATGGGACCAAAAGCGTTACCTGAACAAAAGTGCAATGTAAGAAAAAGTAAGATAAGTCCATTCTAAAGAACTGCATGTTCAAAATTACTCAGATTTTGTTATTCATGTTATGTATAGAAAAATTATGTATTTGCAATAATACAGCACTGACATTTAAAGAATGAGGGTCAGATGGTGTGTATGTACTACATATGGTTTTATCTTCAAAACAATCTGAATGTTTATCAGAATATGGTAAAGTCTTAAAAAGCTGTTTTATCTGAAGAAGAAGAAATTTAAAAAGCTGATAATCAGTTATATGAATGTTGCTATACTTTCAGTGAATTAAGCTAATTTGAAATGTTTCTTGGAGCAATGAGTATTCCCAATGAAGCTTAGTGAAAAATACTTGAATATTAAAGGAGATTTAGAAAGCAGATGGGGGAAAAAAAGAAACAATACAAAGAAAACTTTTAAGGAAAAAAAATCAGGAATAAAAATATAAAGAGAAGGAGAGTTATGAACTATAAACCATACACACTACTTGTGGTGTATTAACCATCAATAATGGTTTGTCAATCCTTAATGCAAAGTGACAGAGAAACCTAAATAAAAGGTATGTTTGTGACTGCCTGGGTTTTCATGGATACGAAAAAAAGGACAGTGTGATATTTAACAGGAAATTGGAAACTGCAGCGAGTAAATAAAGATTATTTAAGTTTCTTGGACTCAAAAGAAAAGTGGTAGCTTTGTGTGACGGCAATGGACTTCAACTAGCTCAGTGGCAGCTTCACCTGGTGCTCCTCTATGGCAAGGGTGCTTTCAGAAACAGAAATAGCTGTCAGCATCATCAGCAGACACCAGCCATGGGATACAGGCAGAGCTGGAGTGAATCTTAATCGTTAAACTCAAAAGTCAGGAGACTTTTGTTGTAGAACTGAGAAGAAAAATATTTCTGACTCAGCATCTACTCCACTTACCTGTTCGACAGGGAAATCGTCAAACAATATTCCTTCTGCAGGCAGACTGAATAGAAAGAAGACAATATAAATTAAAGCATTTATGATTATTATTATTATTATTATCAGTATAGCCATCATTATTATATTTACCACCATCAATTATTATAATAAAATACTATACTTGAGGATTTATTTCATTTCCCATTTCTGGAGGCTGAAATAGTCAAATTAAGCAGGAAGATTGTCTGCTAAGTAACAGGTAATAGGTAACTAAAACAAAGCAATTAAGAAACAGTAGGCAGAGGTAAAATATAAGTATTCCTGAATCAATGGCAAAACAAAGTATTAAAATGGTAAAAGATGTGAATAGCAGAATTTTATGTTAAAAATACTTCAATCCCTAAATTGTGAAACCACAGAACTGAATCTGAGTTGAATTTCCAAAACTGATGGCAATAATAGTCTTTGTCATTTACATTTCAATTACAGTAGTTTCACGAATATAAGCCGCACGGACTATGAGCCACATCTCTGGGTGTTGGCAAACATTTCATTTTTTGTCCTTAAATAAGCAGCACCCGAATATAAGCCGCTCTGTCATTCATAGTGAGGACCCGCGTGCAACAAAGTTGCCAAATAGTAACAGAATCGCAGCATGGCGG
>PYHW01009669.1:1212424-1234153 GCA_013186435.1 Turdus rufiventris | reverse complement strand
GCTTTTAAACCAAAGTTAGTACTTTCTGAATAATGGAAATTTCCTCCCAGGAAAATCTGCATTAAATATTGTAAAATCTTCCAAGAGAAAGCCTATACGTGGAATTCCTGAATATCTGAAATAGGATTCTTGAAGCTGTTAGTTTTTTATGGGGAAAATTTATTTCAGTTTGGTTTTATCATGCAAAATCAAGTAGATACCAGGGAGATGAATGCTGAAATGTTCAGCCATTCACCACTTCTTCCGCTACTCCTCATGCTGAATAGTAAATGAAAGAGATAGTGCCTGTAATTTTTTAGGGTTTGGCATCAGGATGGATCTAGGTGCTGAAGGATCCCTGGGGACTTTGACCTCCAGCCTTAACAACTTGACCTCCAGCCCTTGTTGCCATATGTTCAATATGGAAATTGATCTCCAGAAAACAAACATGAAACAATTGTTTTACATTTCCAACTGGAAAACATTAGTTGTACAAAAGAACTAGTATTTACCGAGAATAATTTCACCTGAAATTGCTTATACAGCTAGAGCCACTTCTTTCAGATTTGATATGTCCGTCTACAGAGGAAGTAAAATATATTTATTTTTAACATTAAATTATCAAGAAATAAGTAAACTATGTGTTTGTCTGTCCAACTTCTCCATATTTCATGAAGTATTTTGCTTGTAGAAGTGAAATTTCAAAAGTTCTCTTACTTCAATGCATAAAAGGTACCATGTAAAGTGAAAACAACATTAGAAAGTCTGTGAGGGCAGAACTCCATTAGGTTAAAAAATACTGAAATTAGGTAATTCAGGGAAACTGAATCAGAAGCAACTGCTTTGCCAAGCTGCAGTTGATTTCTATTTCCTTTTATTCAGTAGATTCCATACACATAAAACAAATCATGGCTGAACTCAGAACTGAAGTTGCCTTATTTTTCCCTCTTTACAAATAAAGTATCAGGTATTTGGAGGAGAAAAAGGAAAACTAGTAAGGATAATACAGTGTTTATTTCTAGAGGCAGAAACTCATATCATATTGTTGATTAAAAGAGAAGACCTCTTATAAATAAGACTGTTTCAAAGTGAAGGTCAGAGATAGCCTAATCAAAAAATTAATATCCCAGATTAAAATGTTAATGTTCTATCTGAAACACACATAAAAATTGCAGACTTGTTAAGTGACATTTCCAGAATTTCAGCAAAGATTACTACATTAATCTATTATGCATTTTCATTAATCTGAAACAGAGAAAAATCTTTAGGAAAGTGGGTTTGAACATTCTCAACCCTTGAACTTCTGCAAGCTAGAGGCAGCTTTTTGAAGAATATTTGTGACTATTTTCTTTCAGGTAAACAGACCAAGAAATTAAAAAAGATCAAATATTAGTTATGGTTTCCTAACATCACTGAAAACTAAGACTAATTATTGAGACTGAAATTGTAGAAATTACGCCTGTAAATTCAAAAGCCATAGTAGGACAGATTAAAACAATAACTCATATGCCATATGTTCATAACTCTAAGTTCATCTCAGATTTTATGCTTGTGATCAAGTTCAGCCAACTTCTGTTTTCTGAACACAAAGTGACAGTAGTTATTGCATAGCATATAACTCTGTCTGTCAATGCTAACACCTCCATCAGTGATTGTGCCTGGACATTATGTTTACACGGTCAATACATTTGCAATAGTGCTGGCATGGAAATAGATATGAAAATGATTTTATGCTTCTAACGTCCTCATGTGTGCATTTGGTAGACTGGGCTTTTTATATGTGTACAATAGGTATAAACAATACTGATAATTTAGCAAAGTTTAGTGTACATCTGCATTCCAGCTGGCTCAGGTCTTTTCCACCTCTCTTTGAAATATTCTTCTTTCTCTGGGACTGCAACTCAGTTTGTATGAATTATTATGCTAGTTGGGATCTCTAGGACTCACTGAATGTCCTCTATAGAAATTGAATGGTGAAAAGGATTTTCTGTGGTTGGTCTGGTTTGAAAAATGGGTTTCTAAGAAACCAGGAGATAAGATTCAAGGATACTTACGGCCTCAGAAAGTCTATCAAATGTCAGTTTCTACAAATGTGCACCAGAAGACTTGTAAGTTTTACCAAGGTTTTTTAAAATTTTCTTTTACCTTTGTTTTCCTTCTGGTTCAAATCTGAAAACAAAATCTGGGGAGCAAGACTCTGGAAAATGAAACATCAAGGATATATGAGGGAGACTGCTGTAGGCAAAACAAAAGTGATGTCAAGTGCCTTCAACCAAAAGGTTCAGCTCAGATGCCTGTCAAATTGCATCATTGCATCTATCCCATTCTCTATCACTGCCTTTTTGGTGGTATTTCAGTATCCCTACACCAGTTTGTTTCTCATTATTTTACCATGTAACATAAAATATATGTGCTCTCCCCATCATGGCCCTGAGGCACTGCCAGCCTTGCATTTCTCTGCCCACATCCCAGTCCTCCTCCTACCCTGACCACAGCACCCGATTGCAGCTCCCTGGGGTGGCAGCTCCTGCTGGCAGCATCCCAGCTGGGCTGGTTCCCAGCTCCCATAGTCCTGCCCTTCCTGGCCGAGGAGCCACCCACACACTGCTTTCCCAGCCTGGCCTTGGCCCATTCCAGCTCCCAGGGAGGTGCCTGATCCTGGGGCTGTCTGATTCCGGTGCCCCTGGCTGCCAGTTCCTGGCTGGCACTGTGGGACAGCAGTAGGGAACTCCTGCTGCTTCCTGACACCCATCTCTTTTTTCCCTTAGTATAAGCTTGTGAAGCCACTCCTAGCCAGAAAAAACAACCACTAATAAAGCTCCCCTATTGTTGTGCTGAGATACACATGGGAGATTTCCAGAGTTAAAAAGGGAAGCGTGAATCTCACACAGGCCTAAATTGTACCACTTCATGCCTGTCTTGCACCAAAAGATGCTCCTAAGAGTACAATCACTCTGGAGTCGCAGGGCATCTCCATGGTGTTACCTTTATATTCACCTCTCAGAGAGTCTTAAACATCTCTGCCAGGCAACCTGTGCCAGCTGTGGAGTGGGGTCTCCACAGCTATGCCATCTTTAAGGTACTGCAATGTGTTTCCATATTCATCAGCATCAATCAATATGTCATCTACTACTTATTTTATTTACTGTATTCAAGAGGCCCAAGATATCATTCTTTTCAAAGAAAACAAACAACTGTGTCTTAAGTGAACCAGCGAAGGCCATGGCATTCTATTAACCAAAGCAAATACACTTTGAAAAGAAGACATGGTACAACAAAACTGCAGGAAATAAAAGATGCGGATTTCTAAACAAAGTAGCCTGACTGAACAAACCAACCTGACTAAGCAGATGCATAATGCATAAGCTAAAACTTAAGTAATAAGTAAGAGAAGGGCAAAAAAGTCAGTCTTAGCTTGCCTGTCCTCATTATCCACTTTTATGCTAGTTTAAAGATTTCTGAATAAAAAAGTAAAACATGAATACTTCGCTGTTCCAGACACAATAATGGTACCTATTTTTCATTAAGATGCATCCTTTCTTGATAAGGTCACACTCCCCTCTTCTTCCTTGTGTTTCAAGATTACTTCTTTCCTCTTCCTGCTGAATTTATGATAACAATTAAGAGGATCTCTGAAGTCTTGACTTTTTTTTTTTTTTCCCATTTCTTAGAATCTCTTTTTTGCTCCAGTCACTGAAACTAGTAGCATCATTGCTGGTTTCATTTAAGAGAGCTAAGTCACAAAGTATTTATGACTTAATAAGCATAAAACAGAGCTTTTTTTCATTCCACAAGGAATTATATAGCACATGTAGAGCCTTTTTTTCAAAGTAAATTACTTTATAGATAAATTACTTCCTCTCTAATTCAGTCTTTCATAATATCAGAAAAAATAAAAAAACTAAAACATGGCTTGTCCTGTTTTACTTCCTGTGTTCTAGGCTTCCATTTAGAACCCCTTTGAAAATTCAAAAATGCTTTCTGGCCCTTTAGCAAATCCTACTATATATTGCACGTAAATTTTGGGTCCCAAAGAACCTACAGAAAACAATGAGAAAATGTGCCGTTACTGCATTTCCATTTGATTTTTTATAAGTTGATCTCCTTGCATTCTGTGAAAGCCTGTCTTGCTTGAAAATATCTGGATGGCAGTAACACTAACCTGTGAGCAGAGAAAAGAGGAAATTCTGATTTCTTCATGTTTTCATTTCTCTCAGTCTTCTCATCTATTCGGCAGTAAGCAGAGCTTACTTTTCAGGTCCTTTATCATCCAGACTGCATAAAGTTAAAAATCAAAATCATCTTCTCTTATTCCTTCCCCATCATGCTGCTACAAGGACATGGTTTAGTCAAAAATACTGTTGATGCTGAGTTTTGTGCTGGATGAGACACTTAAGAGTAATTAGTATTCCAACAGGTACACTACTTTATTACTGTTACATTTAACATACGGTTACTGCTACTACATGTGGAACTCTATAGCTTCAGGAGCCAATTCAGTGAGACCTCAACTTGAACTGAGACATCACTAATTGCAAATTAATTAAGTTATTTAAGGCCCTGCTGTGTAATGCTGATGCGAGACTGAGCTGGCTGTTCTGTCACTTTTGTGAAAAAAAATAAGGCGCTTGTAAAAATGCAGAACTTTATAGCAAATTAAATGAGAGATTCTGAAAAGAGAATGGTAAGGTTTTAAGCTGATATTGCTTTGATTATAATTTAGTTGAAATGCAATTTTGTATTAGCTCCACGTTAAAACCTAATTCTATAGTGATAATGTGTCCTAAAGCAGCACTGTAAGTCTATATCTCAGACAAATTCTAGGTATATTTGTTGAGAATTATTCATGGCTTTGGTTCACATCAAATCATTCTTCAGCCTTGTACAGGGTCATCTAAGTCTTCTTCTGTGTGAAGTGAATTCAGTAAAACTTTGAATTTACACTAATTTCATAGCATTTTAAAAGAAATTTGGTAAAATTGTTGTGGTTAGATTTTTTAGAGTTTTGAGTATTGCTTTGAGTAAATAGAATTTTTGTTTGAGGAATTCAACCAAAATATAGGGGAGGTGCCAACAATTAAGGAAAAATAACCACAGAGAAATAAGTGAAATAATTTTCAGTAATTTTATTTGGCCAAAGATTTTACTTCTAACATTTTTGGCAGTTAATGCTGTAAGTAAAAAATAAAAAACTTTAATTTTTTGTCAGCAAAAAATAAATTCTAGTAGATTTCTGAGAGGGTATATTTTAATGTTGGGAAATTATAATTCATAATTATATGACTTGTAACAATATATATCCAACTGTAGATTTTCCTAAACATACTATAAGGCATTTTAGGTATTAAACACATGTCAGCAATTGTCTTATGGGTCAGGTGCAAAGGATTGTATTAAATGGTGTTACACCAATCTGTATTGAATCACCAGCATGATTCTTCGGGGATCCATTTTAGAGCCAGTGTGTTTCAATATCTTCATAAATTACTTGTATGCAGGACTTGATGCTAAATTGGAAGGAGCAGAGAAACCCTGAAAAGAGAACTTGAAAAGTTAGAGGGCTGGGTAATCACAATGCTTACGAGCTTAACAGGGGCAAATGTGAATTTTGCAGCTGGGACAGGGCCATGCCTGGACCTACATATCCTGAATGTACAGAGAGACTGGGGAATGAGAGGCTGGAAAGCAGCACCACAGAAAGGGACCTGGGGGTCCTGGTCGATGGCAAGTTGAACCTCAGTCAGCAGAGCCCTGGCAGCCAGGAGGGCCAACCCTGTCTTGGGGGGCATCAGGCACAGCATCACAGCCAGGTAAAGGACCTTTGTAGAAACAGAGGGACAGACACTGATCAACCCTCTGTGGTGACAGTGACAGAACACAGGGGAATGGCCTGAAGTTGTGTCAGGGGAGGTTTAGGTTGGATATTAGAAAAAGATTCTTCATCCAGAGGGTGTTTGGGCACTGAAACAGGCTCCCCATGGAAGTGGTCACAGCGCCAGCCTGACAGAGTTCAAAAAGCGTCTGCACAATGCTGTCAGACAAGTAGTGTGACTCTTTGGGTGTCCTGGGTAGGGTCAGAAGCTATACTTTGATAATCCTTGTGAGCCCCTTTCCAGCACAGGATGTTCTGTATTTCACCCATAATCCCAGCATACGAAAGAAAACCCCTTAAGTTTGTGTTTTCATTTACTTGTCAACTGTTAACGTCATAGTTCACTTTTTCAGTTGCTCATTGATACAGACTGTGCAACTTTTAAACAGAAAAAAGAAANAAAAAAAAAAAAAAAAAAAAAGAAAGAGAAGATAAAGAAAGAAGGAAAACAAAACAATAAAAAGATTAATGTGGAAACAGGCAAAGAAATAAAACTTTCAAGTTTTTTTTTCATGCCAATGAGATGCAATTCCACCCTTTGTCTGTTTCTATTTGAGTTACATTTAAGATCACTTCTTCTGCAAGCATAGCTCTAAAAAATATCTTTTAAATAAAAAAATCTACCTATATTCACACTTCATATTGACTGTATTTCACTCCCACTATTCTGTATTAAAAGAGACATTTGTATGAAAACCTGTCTTTGTTTCTGAAAAATTAATATGCTTTAGCTTCTTTCTCTCACCTGAAATAATAATCCTTCCTTTGTGACCTCACTTTTCATTTTTGTGCTATGATTGATGTCACAATCTCAGGTTCTGACTTCAGGTGGGAATAAACATTAGAAAGGGAAGGAATAATACAGAACAAAAAGAGTTTTCATCATCTTAGAATATTGTCAAGAATAATATATAGAAATGAGATTTTGAGCTGAACCAGGATAAACTTAAGAAATTACAAGAAAATTTTACTTGCATCTTTAATTTACATTTATAATGTAAACCAGTAATTCAGATTCTGCAATTCAGCCACTGTTCAAGATGCCATTTGATATTATCAATTTCAAGAAATAATGCCCCAATTTTAATAGTCCCTATGGTACTTCACCTATTTAACATCTGTTACTTTAGGCAGCCTGTTGAAAATTCCGTGCAGAGGAACAATTCTGTAGTGACTTGTAATCTTCAGTATAACATACTTTAATAGACAGATAATGCTCACTATCTCATCACAATCACTAAAAGCATCATTTTTTACAATTGTCAGGTTCGAGACCTTACCTCTACACTGCTGTTAGATCAATAAAAAACAAGGACTCATTCAGGCACATACAGTAGGATAGTGTGATGGAATTCTGAGAATTCATTCAGTTGTAGAAAATTATCAATCCAGTGAAATACAATGGACTGAAATTAGACTTTCACCAACTTTGAATGCCATTTTATGTAGTTTGCTTTATGTGCTTCAGCTTCATTTGATTATTCAAAGGAGATAACAATTTTGAAACCTCTATGCTTCAAATAGTAACAAGTATAAAGCTGTATATTTATTTATAATAATAAAATAAATGAGTAATTATAGTCTAATTATCATTTCTTGATAATTAATGCATATTTATAACTTTATAATCCAAAAATTATATAAAATATACATAGTGTACATTAACTGCATATATCTAATTGTCTAAATCTATATATAAAACCATCTTCATGTGCTGAGTTCTCCTTGGATCTTTATATAATTTCCTTTATTTATGAACTTTCTTCATGGCATGCTAGTATAGCTCGATTATGTTCAGTCCCTTAAGAATGGGAATCTTCCCACTGAACAGATTTTAGTTCTTCAAGAATCAGTATGACTGGGAAAATATATCTAACTATGTAAGTGCTCCAGAATTGTTATATAAGGGAAACTTGAATAGGTAAAATAATGTGAATAATATAGCACATCTATGCAAGGTAGGAATTATTTTCTTACCATATCAGAATATGTCCCTAAAACATTAATGGTCAGCAAACAAAATGGATCTTAACAAGGGAAGGCAGTCTTGTTTAGGTCACATACCCACACATTTCTGTAGATGTTTTAATCAAGAATCAGAAGTTGGAGACCAGAATGTAGCAAATTTCCTCAAGATACTTTGCTTCCCTAGGAAAAAAAAAAAAAAAAAAAAAAAAAGGAGGGAAAAGTCTTACTTTCAAATTTCGCAGTTCTTACTGCTCCACTGCTCCACATGGTTTGTTTTTAAACAAGGAAAAAGTCAGTATTAAAACCAAACTGTATCCATAATTCAGTTCACATGTATCTGCAAAAGCAGATTGATTTCCTACTTTGTTTCAGAATACAGGACATAGTCATGCAACAAATTCAGGTATTAACTTCTCTGTTTTGTTGGTAGTGTATGACCATGTATCGATGCCTTCCATACACTGATGATGAGAAGACATCACCAATGATAGTGAAAATTTACTCTATGACCTATAAAGAAACTGCATTAATAAAACTATCAGTCAAATATCTTTTCTTAAGGCTAGGGAAATTAAAAAATTGAATTAATCAGAAGTCATTTTTCTGTTTTCTGCAAGCCATATCTGAATGAAATAAATACTTTATCACTGATGGCATTTTAACAAGGAGGATATTAGTTACATTACACTTAGGCAAATCTTGATATTTTAGTTCTGTTACAGGAACAATAATTAAAGTACTTCATCAACTCTAAACTAAGGTTAGAAGTAAATCATATTTCAACATGGAGCAATAAAATTATTTAGGTTTTTTGCATCCCAAGTCTGCTTTGGGCAGCTCACTGCATTTCTGAATGACTGGGAGAGCTCACACATCTATATTACTACAGAGTAGCAATAAAGGTGGAAAGTGGTGGCTCTACCACTGATTGAAAATGAAGCAAACAGCGCCATCTCAAAGGCCACACCAACTTTGGCCAAAGTACTAGCTTGTTTTAAACAGGTTCATTTCTATATTGTAAGCTATTTAACAGTGACATGAGCTATAACTGAATTTATGCTTACCACAGGAACTTTCTGTCTAAAATGTCAGGGTGTGAGCTCTCTATGTACTGGCCTATAGCCAAAATTTCTGATCATGACTACTGTGCTTCTCCATTTCACAGAAAGCAAACTCACTCTATCCAGAATTCATAGCATCCAGAAAAAGCAAACAGATATCACTCCCTGTTCTGTAAGTTCTGAGTTCTTGAGGAAGGCATGGTATTTTTATACCATAATTTGTATTTCTGTCCTGAAGTGCAATAGATAAGTGAATTTGCTACAGAATACCACAGAATGCAGTTGTTATTCCCACACTGCACTCAAAGAGGGGTTTTGCAAGGAGAAAGACATCACTAAAATAATGGATCAGCACAGCTTTTTTTTCTCTTGTTCTTTTGGGGACCATGCAACTGAAATTCCAGTCCTTTGAACCTATCTCTGCTTTATAGCAAAGGAAATTTAACCCTCTGTTCTTATGCCAGAAAAACATGGATGTGGAGAGCCCAGAAAAATGTTATTTAACTCAAAGTAGGCATTGAAAGGAAAGGAAAATTTACTCTCTTTCTGTAAGGAATTTGACCTGTCTTTACATGCAGCCTCCACCTAAATAAACTATTATCCATTAATCTTTTATTTCTTATGTTGTTTGAGAAACTATAAGATGCTATTTAAACAACCACTCCCTCCAAATATAATGTCACTGAAAAAATAATCTTGAATGGAAACAAACTGATTTCAAATTTTATTTGAAGCACTGGCTCAATCCTGAGAGAGGATTTATTCCTCTAGAAAAATTTTCCTTTGAAGTTGACTTGATATGAGAGATTCAACCTTCAAGAGACATTCAACATTCAAATTCCAGGATCTGCCCTTAATTGCCTCCTTTGCCATGTCAACTTCTGATAACTTATTAAAATTAATGGAATATGTAAGACCATCATAAACCACAAAGTACTACCTTCTATGTAAACACTATTGTAGACAAAGAACTCTAGGTCAGCAACCTGGTACCAAAGTTTCCAATAGGTTTACTGAGAAAAATGTATTTTTCTCTGGTCTAACTAACTGGTGTCCACACTGAAGGAAGGTGTCCACAGCAACAGTATGTGAGGTAAGCATGAGCAATGGGTCAGAAAATAATCTGTCCAGCTATCTCCTGGAAGAAGTCTAATTCCTTGGCATCTTAGGTGGTCTCATGTATAATGAAGAAGAATGAAGTCTGAATAACAGGATAGTTAAAATATATGTAAACTACTAAAGACAACTGTAATTATATAGCTTACTGATTTCCTGGATAAACTTAGGTTATTTTTTTTAAATGCGTATAAATTGCAAACCCAGAAGACTGATGTGGATTCAGCCTTTTTTTACAGCAAAGTAATAAGCTTCTTAAAAAAAAAAAAATTCCACAACATTATTGTAACTAGTACATTAAAACTTCTCTGAATAAGTCATACAAATATATCTTTCAATTATCAAGTTGTTGGTAATACTTTATCTAAAATTTTAATGATTCATGCATTCTAACAAGGCAACAAGGCAACAAGGATTTTTTTTACTCAATAAAAGCTCTGTAACACTGTCCCTTTTCCTATATTAGTGTTTTCTTCCATTTCCCAGATGTTCACTTCAGTTGTATGATGAGTTTACTCTCAATTTTAGGAGGTGGGGGCAGAGGAAGTTCCTTCCATGCCTGTCAGAAAAAAAACCTCTTATTTTTGGAATCCAAAAATGGTACTTTTTAGTTGTCCTTCAGAAAATAATTGTTGCTTACTCCAAATTTTGGCATGTATCTCTCATTCAAGAAGAAAACTCATTTAATACCGTATTTTCTTCTTGTAATTTATTGTGTATTAATAATATTAGCAATAACAATAACAACTACTACTATTATTTCCTCTTATTAGTATTACTTGGGCTTAAGTGAGAATGGAGGATCAGACACCTCAGATAATTTATGGTACCTAATGTCAAATCACAGTCAATGTGGTAATTATGTGTGTGTCTAAGCTTTTGGGATTCACAAATTGCTTGTTAATCACTAAGGAATTAAGTACCCCCTTTATGAGTGTAAATGAGCATGATTACTTCTCTTAGATACTGAACGGTAATAACTTCTGATCTTATTGCAATTTTACTGAAATCACTGTTTTCAGTTATACTTATGACACTGAGCTTACTTTTCATCGTACAAAAGCTTTCCCAAGAAAGAGTAAAGTAAGACTCTATTTTGTTTTCCAACAGAATTGGAGATAAAGAAAGGATAATAAAATCCTTGAGCATTAAGCACTTATCCAAGGGTCTTTTAATAAGGAATGGGTAAATAATAACATTTTTTTTCCCAAGATCATTTGTTTACATTGGAAAAAAAAGATTAAGAGACTGGTAAATTAGCTAATTTAATGATTACACAAAAAGAGACTAAAGGAAATTACTTCAAATTAGAAATCTAATTTTATTTTTGATTGTTTTTGTTTTACATACTTTGGGTCACTGTAGGCATGTCATAATTTTCAGCTTGACACAAAATGAAAAGAAATAAAACCTCACTAAACCGGAAATGTATAACTCTAAAGCCTAGCAAACTGCGTTGATATTTGCAGATATTGAGGACTTTTAACAATACAGTTAAGTAATATTGTAATATCAATCAGGCTTGCAAACCTTGCATACTATATGTGAGAATCTTTAGAATCTTTTAATTTTGCCAAAATTTTTCCAGGTTTTTGTTTGAAAATTATTTTTTGCATTTCTTTGAAATTCACTGGGCTGTATTCCTGTCTACAGCCCCTAAGGAGCCTTCCATTTTGATTGCATTTTGTATAATCTGTTTTCATGGCAGAATATTTTTCTTCTTTGTACTGTAGTATAAAATATGTTGAAATTGCAAATACTACTCTGACCTACTCAGCTTGTTTGCTTGATGTCTGTGACTCCATACACCCTGTATATTGTGATATAAAACCAGGAAAATGATAGTTCTGATAATTTTTCACTGTCAACATCACTGGTTTAGATGATTGAGTTGGACTAAGTTATTAAGCAATGTCATCTGAAAATATGAAGAAGAAAAAGCTTGATTTAGGCATTTCTACATACATTTATTACATTCAACGTTGAGTAGTAGGTACTTTATTAAAGATTAGCCAAAAAAGTGGGTACTATCAAATTTCTCTACCTTCTGAATGTCTGTGAATGAATTGTTTTTACCCATATTTGCTTCTGCCTTCTTTTTCCTTTTATCCTCTCTCCTCACTTCCTTTACATCCTGTTTCATCCTGTCTTTTTCCTTTTCTTTTGTTTCCATTTAACTGTTTCTGCCTGCATATCTCTTCCTGTCTTGCACTCCCCAAAATAATTATTTCTAAAAAAAGTCTAACTTTTTAATCTAAGATGGACATAATTCATACCAGACATGTCTTCTCTTTCTCTTCTTGAAAAGTAATAGTTTTATGTTTCTGCTTTTCCTTTTCAGATCCTAAACTTCTTGTAATAAGGTCCATCTTTTAAACTGTAAGAGATTGCTCAATGGTGTATTGCTCCCAGTAGGAGCCTTTAGACATTAAAGGAATATAAATAATTACAAAAGATTGCCACATGCCTTATCTCCAGCAGCTGTGAGCTCCATAACCAGAATGTGATGTCCCTGCTTTCCCACTTGTCACCTCTCCAATCCCACTGGCCAGTCTACAGTAGTGCATAACATTTCTGGGCTTCCCCCTATGCCAGCAGTAGCTGTCAGGCAGTTTCCACAATATTTGAAGCACATCTGGGCAAAGACGACAGACCTTCATGTCCAGTGGCTCTTCAGGTTTCCCATGCACAGTTCATCTCTGCGTGATTGTCAGATATGAGTAGGAAAGTGATTTTTTTGGTCTATGAGACATTGACAGTTGGATTTTGAAGTTAAATGTAGCACAGACTAGCTTTAATATTTGTTTCTTTAGTTGTAATTTTTGAGTCTTTAAGTACTGGCAAAGCATATACTACATGAAACTTGACCCCTGTCTTCAAAATGCTAAATATATGCTTAATCTTTGAATTCTTAGGTTTCAAGAGTTTTGACCTGAAAAGAATTTTAACTTATCATCAAAGGTTAATTATTTAAGGGCTTTCACTTTAACCCCTTGACATGAATGACTAGAAAGTAAATGCTGACTCATGAAATTATATACACCGGGAGCCAAAAAAACCACAACAATATTTTTATCCAAAGAGCTAAACAGTAAGTCCTTATAAGAGTAGAGGCAGAAATTGTGATATTAGGAGCATTTATGAACTACAGCATTTATCTTCAGATGTGAAAGTAGTAGAATGCTGTACTATACCGAAAACCAAATTTACTTTCCAAATTCATAATTTATTTTGTCTTATATAGACATTAAGTCTTTAACATGTACAGTTAATAGGTCTCAGGCATATCTCAATACAGGTACAAACATAAATGTGTGATAAAAATTGGTGGTATAAAAGCGTATGTATTTCTATGTAGATCTGAGGTACAATGTTGCTAATAAAACTATTTAAGTTATATCTCCAATATTTATCTATAGTAGCAATAAAACTGGATCATTTATAAATGGAAGTCTAACCCATGATAATGAACAAATAAATTGCATATTCATGAAGTATAACTTAACCTGATTAATATTACTTGACAAGCACAGCTGTGGAAAAAGATCTAAATTCCAACTACACAGTCCTAGAAGTAAAGGCTCAGCTTAGATTTTGCAATTTTATTTATTTTGCTTCCAGTAATTCATAAATGCAGCTTATACACTAACTGCTGCTTTTTATTACAAAAGAAGAAGAAAAAAAACAGAAATAAGGTCCTGAAATGAATTTACAGATGTATATTTTGTTGGAAACTGACTGCCACAAGGTAGATTATTCTTTCCCCAGAAGTGCTTCAGATTTCACTAGGGAACTATTCTTAGCAATGGAGCCCTTGAGGCTTGAACTAAGATATTAAAAATCAGTAGTCTTTTATAGAAATTTAACCAAGAATCTTCAAAACCCTAGCAGCTTAAAAACAAATAAATTTTGTTCTCTTTCCTAACAGTTTTAAACTTTATCCACAAAATTGTGGTTCTTTTTTTCCATAGTTAGCAGTCATTTATTATTTAACTTTTAAAAGTCAGACTAAATCTTCTCATTTTCTTTGGGAGTTTAACACAAGCATATAGTATGATGTTGTATATGTAAATAAAATGTAAATTAGACAAAAACGGCTTTCAAGGATAATTCAGGAGAGGTCATTAGAACCTTTAGTATCCAAGGTCTTACAGAATGTTTATTATACAAATTCATTGTCTTTGTTGGAAAGTCTGAAAGATTGTTTTATGTTTAACTCTGTGATATGAGGAGACAGTAATTTTCAGTTTATCTAGGTTTATGAGTGGGAAGCTGAAGAATATCTATCCAATAAAATTACATGAACAATATTATTAAAACATTCCCTTAATATAAAATCATATCATCATTTAGGTTGGAAGTGACGTCTAAGATCTACAAGTCTATGTTAAATATTTTAAGCTTTTTGCATTTCTATTTCCTTTCAAGAGTCTCCTGTTTATTTCAGGTGTGCAAAGTTACATTAAAGGAATGAATAACGAAGAAGAAATTATGATTTATATAAATATAGATTTTTTTTTTTTGCAAATGTGTTTAGGGGAAACAGCAATTTTTCATTAGATCAAACACATCAAAGCATTGACAGAAAATGATGTTCTGTTATAAATAAAATTGTCTTCTGCTTTAATGTTTAGTAACAAACACAATTGCAGATTTCTCCATTGATATATTGTTTTATATTTTGGAGACCCTGCTAATATATTTAATTTTTAGATTTCTGTCAGACTATCATAGCATTTTATGAGATAAAAATGAGCAAAAATAGAGAATTTTACCATACCTTAGCTGCTTATGTGTGCATGACAGAAGTAAAAATACATGGAAAAGTATCAGAAAGATCTCCTTCTGCTATGACGAAATTAATTTCCACTAAAGATAAAATTGAAAATGGAAGATCTGTGAAAGAGATCAAAGGGAAAGATAACCCATAAAGTGCAGACAAACCCATCTAAAATTAGAGGTTACCACAAAGATGACTGTCAATCCTGTTGCATGACAGAGTGAAAATGTGAAAGGAGATTCATTGTCACAGCTACAATTCCTGTGAATGTATTAATATAGCTGGGAATGTTCTCTAGTATCTCTGGTATGGAGTAACTAGGAAAGAAATGAAGTGATTTTTTTCCTCCTCATGCAGATATGGAGGGTCCCTCCTTTTCAAGGATTTACCAGCAGCCCTGGCTCACTGGGGAGGTCCCAGTGGTCTGGAGGTTGGCCAATATGATGCCCATTTACAAGGAGGGCCAGAAGGAGGATCCAGGGAGCTATGGGCATGGCAGCCTGACCTCAGTCCTGAGGAAGATCATGGAGAAAATCTTGCTGAATGCCATCACATGGCATGTGCAGGACAATCTGGGAATCAGGCCTAGCCAGTATGGGTTTATCAAAGGCAGGTCCTGCTTAACCAACCTGATCTCTCTCTTTGATAAGGTGACTCATTTAGTCAGTGGGGGAAAGGCTGTGGGTCCTGCCTGGTGAACTTTACGAAAACTATTGAAGCTACTTCCCACAGCATTCTCCTGAAGAAGCTGGCTGTGTGCTGTGTGAATGGGTTCTCTCTTCTTTGGGTAAAAACTGGCTGGATGGCCAGAGTCATGGGGAATGGAGTTGGATTCATCTGGAACCCATTCACTAGCTGTGTTCCCCAGGGCTTAGTGTTAGAAACATTCTTGTTTAGCATCTCTATTGATGATATGCATGAGGGGACCAAGTGAACCCTCAGTAAATTCACAGACAACACCACACTGATGTGCTGAAGGGCAAGAAAACCCTGCAGAGGTATCTGGACAGGCTGGATCAATGGGCTGAGGCCACTTGTAGAAGTTCAACAATGTAAAGTGCTGGATCCTGCACTGGGGTTGCAACAACCTCAGGCAGTGCTATATGATGGGGAAAGAGTGGGTGGAAAGCTGCCTGGTGGAAAAGGATGGGAGATAGCAGGGACACATATGGATAGATATGGTGTATCAGTGTGCCCAGGTGACCAAGACAGCCAGTAACTTTCTGACTTGGATCAGCAATAGTGTGGCCAGCAAGACTAGGGTGGTGATTGTCTCTCTGCACTGGGCATGGGCGAGGCTGCACCTCAAGTCCTGCATCCAGTTTTGGGCTTCTCTCTACAAGAAAGACATTGAGGAGCTGGAGTGTGTCCAGGGAAGTGTAACAGAGTGAAGGGTCTGGAGTAAAAGTCTGATGAAGAGCAGATGAGGGAGGCAGGATTGTATAACCTGGAGAAAAGGAGGCTCACAGGAAACTTTATCAATGTCTACAAGTACCTGCAAAAGCAGATTGTGGCCAGGTGTGGGGTTGGTCTCTTCTCCCAGGCAACTAGTGATGGGAGAAGAAGAAACAGCCTCAGGTTGCACAAGGAGAGGTTTAGATTGGATATTAGGAAAAATTTCTTCACCAAAAGGATTATCAGGCCTTGAAAATGCCCAGAGAAGTGATTGAATCACCATCTTTGGAGGAATTTAAAGAATGAGTATATGCTGCACTTGAGGACATGGTTTTAGTGATGGATTTGGCGATGTTAGGTTAATGTTTGGATACAATGATCTTAGAACTTCTTTTCTAACTTGAATTATTCTATTATTCTATAATATGTAGTCTGGAGATTTTTACTATTTTTGTAATATATTATGCATGTGGAGTCACTGTGAAGGTAAAGGCAAAAGTTAAAAGACCTCAAATATCTGAGATGCTTCTGGATATTTCTGTGAAACAAACACTAAAAAAACCTTTTTTGTGAGTTCATTTTTACATGCATCTATTGAACTTCGTAGTGAAACCACTTCCCAGAACCAAAACGCTCTCTTACCCACACAATCAGCACAGGCCACTGTAGGAAGACATCAAGAATTACTCTCAGATGTGTTAGAGCACCATGGCTGTGTCTAGAAAGAAGCCCTACTGTAGGAAACACAAAAATAGAAACTTCCACAGATACTGAAGGGTTTGATTTGCAGCCTTGGAAGAAACTTGGATTGACATAAAATTAAAAGAGCACAGACATTAAGTAGAAAAATTATAAACTTACATTTCTATAGTTGCAAGTAAGAATATACCTTAAGTATATTTCACAATTACAAGCCACACCTGATTATAAGCCGCACCTCCAGGTGTTGGCAACCTGTAGGTCTTTGTCCATATATAAGCCGCACCTGATCATAAGCCGCACTCTCGTTCGCAGCAAGGACCTGTGTGCAACAAAGTTGCCAATTACAGTAATTTCATGACTATAAGGTGCACCCTTTTGACTAAAATTTTTCCCCAAACCCGGAAGTGCGCGTTATAGTCCGGTGCGCCTTATATGAAGTTCAAAGTTGCAACATTTGCCACCCCGGAAGTGCGAGCCGTGAACAGTGGGGGGAGCCAGAAGTGCTGTGGCAGCCGGGTGGAGGCGGGCCCGGGGGGCCGCGGCACCGCCCCTGTCAGGTCCAGGAGAGCCAATGGCTGCCGAGTGGAGGTGGGGCCTCGGACAGCAACTTCGCAGGGGGAGCTGGGGGCGGAGCCTCGCTAAAAAAAAAAAGTGCGCCCTATAGACGGGTGCGCCTTATCTGATCTACAATGTTGCAATTTTTGCTGACTCCCGGGGGTGCGCCTTATAGTCAGGTGCGCCTTATGGTCGTGAATTTACTGTAGTAACAGAATTGCGGGATCGCGGGGTTTACTGGCTCGGCTCAGGGCTGGGCACGCTCGGCCCGCTCGGGGCTGCTGACGGGGCTAGGTGTCCCAGCTTGGTGCTGCCGCTCGGCGGGGCTGCTCGGGGCTGGCTGCTACTGAGGCCGCAGCTGAGCTCACTCGCCCCGTCCTGGTGCCACCCCGCGGTGGCAGGTGAGGCGAAGCCCACCGGCACTCACGGCAGGCAAGGACGGAGTCCGCCCACTCCTTTGGGGGCAGGTGGGGATGGAGTTCCCTGCCTCCCCTCCCCACTGCAGGGCTGGCAGGAAGGAGCCCCCCACCTCCTGCCCCCCACGGCTGGCATGGAGCCTAAACCCACCACACAACAGAGTAACCAATTTGTAAAAATCGCTAAATCCCGGGTTTTACTGGCAGATGCTCAGCTTGGCACCTCAGCTTGCACTTCCGGGTTGGGAAATTTCAGAACTTTTTTCATATATTGGCTGCTCCTGAGTGTAAGCCACATTTCTGGGTTGGGAGCAAAATTTTAGTCAAAATGGTGCAGCTTATAATAATGAAATTACTGTATATAAGAAACTGTGTTGAATAAGATGGTGAGGGGTTTTGTCATGAGTTTAAATGTTATAATAGAAGCCTATGCATGTATGTGTGACAGTAGCTTGTTGGATAAAAGAATAAGCATTGTGGGAGAATTAAGTAAAGGTGATAGGTTAGAAAAACAAAATAAACTTCGAGCAGCTTTCCACTGGATTAGAATGTTATATGCTGCCTTGTAAAGAAGCAACTCAGGGCTGTTTTTGAGCTACAGCTGAATTCTTGCTTCTCTAAATCTCACACTTTGAGGCTGATGTGAATTGGAGCAATAAGTCGTCTTTAGCATGGTCCTAGTCCCACCCCTCCATTAAAGCAATGATAATACCCTGCGTCTTGTGCTCGCTGTCACCTGGACTTTCTCCAGCAGGTGCTTGCTGCAAAAACCTGGTCTCTAGAGTAACCAGGGTCAGCCTAGATATTTATCTCATTTCTGGGCCATTCTTTTGTATTCACTGTCTCTGTATCCTTTTGGATATGATTCTTGCTTTGATCCATTTAAAATCAGCTTAGATGTTTTGTCTGGGATGTGCCACTTGTTCTGTTACGGTCATTTCTCTTTCGCTACACTCTCCTTTCCAGGTTTGAACTTCATCCAGATCCCTTTCTTGCTCAAGCATTATGTATGCATTCTAAAAATTTAAAGCTCCAAAGCTCTACTCTGTCCTCTATTCCACAACATATTATACATCTGCTACATCCTTATTTCACCAAACCCCTTTTCAGAGAAATATCAGCCTTGTTTTGAAGCCCACCAGTGAAATACTTGGATAAACTGATAACAAAGACAGATATGGAATCCACTCTGTGGACCTTTTTCCAACTATCTTTCCTAACTTTTTTCTTCATCACTGCTATGATCAGTTTTAGTGGTATAAAGGTAATTCTGAAAATTAAACTCTGTATGTTTGAGATATATATAGTCCAAATGTACAGAAAGGTGAAAGAACCTCATGAGAAGGTATTAGGGAATAGAAAATAGCCCTATACACATAGTCAAAACAGCTTGAGAAAAGGTTTTTTCAAAGCATACAGCACGTTACTTAGGTGTTTCACAACGTCTCAGAAATATATATCTATATTATCTATGATATCTCTCTCAATATGCATGCAATATGTTTAATTTGCAAAGTTAAAGTTCAAGTTTATTTATATAAATAATTTTATTTGCATAATTGTCAAAGCAACAGAACTAAAATTGCAAAATAATTTCCCTTGCCACCACCTGGTTTGTTATTAACGGGCATACATTATCAAACCAACATGGCTCCTAAGATACATTAACATAATAGATCATCAAAATTGTATTCCTTAGATGTGTATCTCAATATAAGGTCAATTTCCAATAAAGAATAGATTTTTTTTTCTGCACGTTTCAGATTACTTAGGTTATTAAAATATGCAGTTGTTGAGAGCACTGCTAGATCTCAAAAAAAAGTCCACAAATGTGTTTCAATATGTGGTTCGATTTTACAATGTATTATTATTTATTTTTATTTATTATTAATTTTTTTTGTCTTCATTTCAAGGCTGTTTACAGACATGTTGCTTAAATCGTATAATTTTCTTTCTCATATGATTTGAAGCTAATGCTCTCAAATCATGTTCCAGTTTAAACCTTTGTTTAAAAAAAAAAAGTGTTCATGAAGTTTCACATTGTATTACATTATTACAAGACATTACTTTTAGTAACAGTGATATCTGTCAAAATGCATTATTGATTAGAGTTTAGTAAGTAACAATGGATTTATTTAAAAAATTTAGCCTATTGTCTGCATGTGGAATAGCTTCCAGCAAAGAAGTAAACAAATGATAATATCCCTGAATTAATTTAGGAACATTCAAATGATCCATTTTCATTTTTGCTTTTTATTTGTTTAATTTGTATTATTCTCTTCAGCTTGTATGTTCATGAACCATTTGTTATGAACATCAAGAATACTAACTTACTGGTTATTTATTTGTGAAGTGTCAGCTATATCGGTTTTTGGTTTTTTTCTTTTCCTTTCATGAAGGCAAAAAGAATTTTCTAGGACCAGTAAAGCTTTTGCAACTATTTGTCTAAAACCCCGGCTTTGCAAATATTCACTTGCATCTTTGAAATTTACTTTCCTCAAATGCTCTTGCCAGTAAAACTCAATACTTCAAACATTCCTGCAGAAAGATCACCAAAGGCTTGCACGTATTGTCAGAGCAAATTCACTCAAAGGTTGGTTGAAAATCTTGCACTGTATTTACTCAGCTGTGTTAAGAGAACAACTCATTCAAGTTATTCTCAAGGCATCCCATAAGAAAATCTAAGATTGGAAAAGTATGTTTGTATTTGATGGCTGTTTATTTGTATATTCTTGATTTAGCACATACTTTTATGAATATGCATTTCAAATTTACTTTTTGTTTAGAAAGAAGCCATTTCATAAAACTCTGATGTTGT
This sequence comes from Turdus rufiventris, assembly GCA_013186435.1. Classification (NCBI taxonomy): domain Eukaryota; kingdom Metazoa; phylum Chordata; class Aves; order Passeriformes; family Turdidae; genus Turdus; species Turdus rufiventris. The sequence continues at coordinate 1,213,491 of PYHW01009669.1, read as the reverse complement.
TTTCTAAAATATCTTTTACTTAACAGCTCTAAGAACTATTTGGTGGCAGACAAAGCAATATCTGAAATTTTATGAATATTTTTTTTTCTGTTGGAAATGAAAGAATGTCTGACCTTCCAATACTCGTTCCCTATTCTCCTAATTGTCAGTCCATGCTTCCTAGCGTGATTTTATGTTGCTACAATGCGCTTCCGCATGTTTCATTATTTGAGTATAAAAACTTGTCCCTACTAAGACAATGATCACACTGGGACTATAATAACATATGGGAAAAAAAAACCTCATCCTGCATATTGATTGACTTTAGGATGAGCATGAATGTGATGATATTAAGGAGAAACCAGTAGCCTAGAAAATTTCACTGCTTTTTAAAGTGAAAGCTTTAACTTATTTGTACCATAATTTTCTTTCACAAGTAGCATATCCCATTTGACATCCAATTATGAGAGGAAAGGACAAAACCTTAGCATACAGTTAAGCTTGCATTCAAATTTCCAATTCATATGCTGTACTGATTTTATTCTAAAAATGGTAGAAAAACTGAAGTTTTTCCTTGGCACAAAACAATCTTTCTTTTATTGTTTCATTTTTCTAGTATGTGAAGTACTCTACATAAGATACAGAAAATGCGTAACACTAAATGCTGAAAAGTAAATATGGATTGCTTTAATGCTCTCAGAATTTAGAAATTGTTTTGTCAAGAAGAAATATTTAGTGCAATTGAGACAAGATAGTTTATGGAAGACTTGCACATCTCCAAAGCAGCATGGCCTAATTAGTTACAGTAATTTCACGATTATAAGATGCACCATTTTGATTAAAATTTTGGTCCAAACCCAAAGTGCGGCTTATAATCAGGTGTTGCTTATATATGGACAAAGAACGAAAAGTTGCTGTTTCAGTTTGGAGGACAGGTGTCTGCTGAGAAAGGCAGGAGCTTCTCTTTGAAATAGAGAATGTAAACCCCCTCCCTCCAAATTTTTATCATTTTGAAATCAAGGGGCTTTCAGGTAAAGATATGGGAATAAAGAATAACAGTTCTTTTCTAGGGAAATTAAAATAGAAAT
>PYHW01009669.1:1191561-1212374 GCA_013186435.1 Turdus rufiventris | reverse complement strand
GGAGAAATCCGGTTTTCCCCTGGAGTCCAGTGGAGAAAGGGGCTCCCTTAGTGTCCCAAAACCTCTGTTTTTATCTTGGTAAGAAATGATGGGCTCTTCCCCCTGGCTGGAGCAACTTCCGATGGGATGAAGTAATTTTATCAGTCACACAGTGGGACTCAAATGGGCCATTAGCAAAAAATGACTCTTGGAGGACGGATGGGTTGTGAAATGATAAAGAACAATGCCCTGCCTGGTTTCAATGGATGGCCCATCAGCAGAATATCTGCCGTGGAGATAAGGATCACTGCCCCCACCCTCAACAGATGGTGATAGAATAGATACCTTTTATCACACTCTGTATTATAATGTGTGGCTTATAATCAGGTGCAACTTATAATCATGAAATTACTGTACTTAGTCCTTTGATAAGAACATTTTACCATTTCTTATTTTTCTGAATGAGGCCAAACATATTAGCAAGACAGGATAACATCAATTTTTTTTTATAAGTTGTGCTCTAAAAACAGTAAAAACTCAAAAGTAACAGATCTGTTAACTTTTTAGGATAACTTCACAAGATGCAAATATGCTCCTGTGATAATGTGTATCTGTTGTTGGTGCTATAAAAATTGTTAGAAAATCCTACTTTAGACGCTTCTGCCACAGCCTTAAGATTATTCAAGTGTTGATTTTCTTGAATGTTAATAAGGAGAGACATGGGACAATGTTGCTATTTTTTCCTTCTTTATTATGTGAAAGTAGTTAGTATTGAAGCAATAAACTCACCTTTTTTATCTGACGTCTGAAAGATTCAGAGGAAGTGTTAGCAAAGACTGAATAGTGAAATATAATGACAGGAAAATTCTGAAGAATTTCATAAGCTGCAGGGACTTAAAGAGTTGGATAAATATTTATAAAGTACAAAGTTGAAAACTGTAGTCACTGGAATTCAACAGAAATTTCCTGTCACAGTCTTTCATGATAAGCCTTTATATATTCAGAGTGCTTCTCACACCTGAGATCTTAACAATAAAAGATCTTTTCTTCCCTCTACAAAGTTTTTCTCTCACCACCTGAAAGCCAAAAATAGCAGTTAAAATAGTACAGAATAGCAATTTTGCCTTCAATATCCATCAATTCCTATAGATATAATCCTCTGTAATATGTTTCTAGTATTATGTGGCAAAAATGTTTTCATTTACATTGACATACAGAAAACATTAGAAGAGACTCAAGTTATATAAAGTGAAAACCATGTTTGAAAATAATTCTGAGAAGAAATGAAGTGATTCTAAAGGTAATGTAGACCTGCATGCATGACTCTCAGCGTTTTCTAGGCCAACACTCAATCTATAGGAAAATAGACCATTATATTCCCAGAAATTCTGTCTGGAAATGTAATTGAGGCTGAGCTCATTCCTTCTTACACTTACCACTATGAGGATTTTTGTATGTTTCAATTATGACTAGGTTTTGATTTCTCATAAAAATATTCTGTGCAAAATACAAAAGTCCATAAGAAACCAGGAGGTTTTATTTTTGCTGCATTTATCCTGTAAAGAGTAAAGATAAACTAAAGTAAAAAGAGTAAAGATAAAAGAGCAAAAATACTCCTGCCTCCAATCCAAGTTGATACCAGTAAAAGGTACATTTAAAATATTACTTCATTCAAGTGCAAAACTGGCATGTACCAAAGTGCAGGAAGTCATCCAAAAGTGCCAGGATATCTGCACAGATGAAAGGTCAGTCTGAAAGACAAAAGGACTTTGGTGGAATGTGGAACAGTCAAAAGGATGGATAGGTAACCTGGGATGAATACAGAGTCACTCTCAGAGCATCCATTGATACAAAGCTACTAAAGGTAAATCTTGAATTGAGTAAGGGACATCATAGAAGGACTTCTAGAAATACAAAGGTGACAAGAAGAAGACTAGAGAATATGTGGCCTGGATGACACAAGACATGAGCAAAGCTAAAGTCCTGAATGCATTCTTTGCCCAAGTCTTTGCTTGAAAGATCTGCCTTCATAAATGCCAGGCCATGGAGGCCAAGAAGAAAGTATGGATCCAGAAAATTTTAACCATGGTGAAAGACGATCATGTTAGAGGACTGGACATGTATAAATCCTTAGGTCCCAATAGCATACCCCACATGAGGGATTTTTCATCCCATAGGGCTGTTGTCATTATGAGGTCAATCCTGACTGGGAGAAGTTCCTTGGAATAGAGCAAATGGCACTCCTACCTTCAAGAAGGTCAAAGAGGAGATCTTGTAGAACTTCAGGCCAATCAACCCGATTTCATTCCTGGAAAAGTGATGGAGCAGTTAATATCAGAAATCATTTGGAGGCACAAGGATGCAAAAGTCATCAGGAGTGGTCAGCATGCCTTCACCAAGAGGAAGTCATGCTTGGTGAACCAGACAGCATTCAACAATGAAACAATTGGCCTGATAGATGAGAGAAGATCAGTTATTGTTATCTTCCTGGACTTCATTAGTGTTTTTGATACTGTCTCTTATAAAAACCTCACAGAAAATTTAATGAGGACAAGAGATGGGCCACTTAGAAAGTTAAGGGACTGGAGCATGCTTCATATGAAGAAAGGTTGTGACATCTGGGACTCTAGAGAAACAAGGCTCAGGGAATCTCAACAATACGTACAAATACCTGACATCTGGAGTGCATAATGAACATGAAGCCAGGCTCTTTTTTTGTTGCCCAGTGATGGGAAAAAAGGGCAGTGTACACAATCTAGAACACAGGAGGCTCCCTGTAAGTGTCAGGACACACTTTTTCACTTTGGGACTGATAGAGCTGGGCACATACTACCCACAGATTTAATGAAATTGCCTTTCTTGGAAATATTCAAAAGCTGTCAGAATTGGTTCTGTGCAAGAGGCCTCTTGGTGACCCTGCTTGAGGTACAAGGTTGGACCACATATCTTCCAGAAGTCCCTTCCAACCTCAGCTATTCTGTGATTCCCTGACACCTCAGAGTATCCAGACACTGTGCAGTAGTACATGTCTGTTCATAACTTTTCAGAACACATTGCTACTAAAGCATATTGGTGGTCTGTAACAAAATGAGTAAGTCCTTGGTTCTGCTGAAGAGAGGCGATGCCTTGGTAAGCTCAGATATACAAGAAAATAAAGAATCAGAGAGGAAAGACCCCTGAAAGAGATTCAATGGTTCTGACAAAGTTATTAAACTATCTACTGCTTAAGTATTTCTATTCATTCTGGCTTAGTGTTTTGAATTTTATAGAAGAATCCATATTATACAATTCCAATTGATGCATAATACTAACTACTATGTGTAATCAACATAGTGTAGCAAAGAAGAGGTGAAGACAAAGACATCTTTCAGAAATCTTTGTGATCTCTTGATAGTATTAGGGTCATTACAGCCTCTGGCAAAATTTAGCACAGCCTCAAGGATGCTCTAAAATCTGCTGGTTTGTAAATGCCTTCTGGGACCATTATGCTAAGAACAGCCAAATCATGCCTTGGATCTTGACATGCAGGAAGCACAGAAGATGATAAGGGTAAGATAAAGCCAAAGATCAAACAAACTACACAAGCATCAAACAAGAAATTCTTAATCTGTATCAGAAGGAATACTGAAAGAAAGTTAGCAAATCAGTCAGAGAACTAGTAGAATGACAAAAAACCATTAAGGAAGAACACAATATCAATGAGAAGCTAATTTTTTTTTAGTTAATCTTTATCACATGCTATGATTAAGAAGTTGATTATCTGGAGTTTCATTCTAATAATAAAAAAACCACAAATAATTAAAATAAAAGGTTTTGATATTAATTGATTAATGTATTTTCAAACTTTGCTAACAATTTTTTTTCATTTAGCCATCTCTACAAACTGAGGGGAGAGGCAGATCAGCTGCTAAAAGTTTTCAATTTCATGTTAAAATCAATTAATATTCCAAAAGCATGATCCAGGCAGCCAGAGACATAAAACAATACACCTGTTGCAATTGTTTGAAATTAATTATGATAAAAATTAAATTATTGGGAAATATGGAAAGCAATTGTATTGATATATGTGTCCTTTTCTGGATAAAGTCATCCCTCAATAATCTGTTGCCATTCTTTGAACCTAAACTGTGGGGTTTTTGGGATTAACTTAATAATGTTACTTTGTTGCTTAGAATTTGCAAATTTTTGACAGTGGTCTTTTCATAAAGACAAAAATAAAATAAAATAAAAATTAAGAGCTCTGAAGGAAACTGGAAGACAAGTAGGGCAAGTACTGTTTTTGCAGGTACTTCTGCAGTTAGACTTTTCACACACAACACAGTAAACTAAGGCTGCAGGAAGAACTAGCAAGAACAATTTACATGTCCTGTGAAAATCTCCCAACCAGTAAAACAAGAAAAGATTTTCCATTAATCTGTGTTTCGTGAGCAGTCTTGTGTTTCAGACAAAGCTGAATTTTCACAGGAAAGTTCTAAGAAGGTTTTGTTCAGAAAATGCCATTCTACTTAAAAGAAGATTATTCTTTGTCTTAAACTTCAGACAGTGATATGAGACTGGATTGTTTGGAAACTAATAAACTTCAAATATATGGACAGCCAATGCAAAAGTAATGCAGGTATCCCAAAACACAAGGGATAAAATTGGCTATTGTTACTGACATTTCTTCTTATGAAAACACAGTATTTTTCTCACATATTTAGGCCTCAAATACCTGTTGAAAATTATATACTGAGTTTGATGATTTTTTCCAGACCTACTTATGTGATTGTAGTACAGTCTCATGTGTTTCCTGACAGAAAAATATACATTTATTCTCTTGCTACAACAAATTGAATGAAAAGTTAGATGTTATTTTTTAATTTCTGATGCTGGTTCAGTCATAATTTTTCTCATTTTAAAAAGACTATTATATTTTTTAAATTTAAATAAAAATTATTTGTATTAGATTATTTTTAATTATAATTTTCTTCTTTTTTTCCTATTGTTAGCCATATGCTCACTGTACAGTGAAGTCACAGATTTGAAGGTGTTTTGTAATCTCTCTGGCCCCAGTTGCTATTTTCATAAAAGAAGGTGGTACCTGCCTTTTTCCACCAGATTATACTAAGCACATTTAACATGCATTACTTAACAATTATTACTTTGATGCTCTTTAAAGTTTTGATCCATTAGGCTGAAGTTATTGCAGAAAAATAAAAAAGCTTTAAGCAGAAAACAGGGAGAAAAATTAGCATAATTAGCATTCACTCTTACTAATATCACATTAATTGTTCATACTAACTGTGAATTGTTCATATTACCATACTACCAAGAACAAGTAGGTTCAAGGGAAAGAGTCGTAATCAATGTGCCTTTTTCTAATATATATTTACCTAGAGTTTCTTAGGGATATTCACAATAGAGTCTAATTTTCATGAACCAGACAAATCAGTTTTGACAAATTTGGGGTATTTATCATATTATCACAATTTCATTATTATTGCCAGGTCACCCAGAATGATGCAGCTAAATAATATCAGCAATTATATCAAAGAGCTAAAATATTTTACCTAACAGAAATATAGCATCTTTGGCTTTCTTTTTAGTCAGGATGCTGATTTTAGTACTCATCTTGAAAGTTTTACAAGTAACACCAAATTCCCTTTTTTTTCCTACCCATTTCTACACATTAACTAAGTCTTTTGGGTCCTAAAGGTTAACTTTTTTCAGGGATTAGTAATTGTCACATTGATCTTCTCATTTTGGCAACCAGTTCAGCTTGTCTAATGCAAATATTGATCTAACACTATCACTCCATAGCAAATTTAAAGTTTTGGGGCAAAATCTTCTTTACTTCTGACTGGGTCATTTTTTTTTTGAAAAAGTATCTACAAAAGATACAGCACATACAGGAGCTGAAAGGAAAGGAGAGAACTGAAAAGTTTTAATGGGAATCCAAACCTTCTACTGAGAGGTTGGACAGGTCATCTCCCTTAACAAGACAGATAGGAAGTATTCATTTCTTTTAAACTGACATTGGCAAGGACAAAATGTGAAATAGCTTTATTAAAAGAAAGAACTTGAACTCCCACAAAGGGAGTCATTAAAAACAAGTCTGTGATACAATGATAGTACTTAAATACAGTGCAATTGGCATTATAATTCCTAGCAGAAGTCTACTGGCTGCAGTCAAATATATGATGTAATTTCTTAAAATTGAATTACAAGACTCTTCTGTTAATTATTAAGCTTATAGGACCTTGCCCCAATATGCTGGACTGCTCTAATAACATTAAAAAGAAACATCTCCAAAAATATGAAAGAGGCTTTAGATATTAAATAACACATATTTTTAATCTATGTAAAGCTTAAAAAACTGCTTAGCATTTTTGTAATTAGTTACATCCTTAAAAATAGTGAGATATTTCTTATCTATTTCACAGGTTTTTAGTGGAATCCCTTTAAAAGAGAATCAGAGAAGATCTATGAATACTGTCCATTTGTTCCAAAAATCTCAACCATTTCACAAAATTGCAGCTTTTCCACCGTTCCTATAAAAACATGAAAGACTCTGTTGCAAATATGGAGATAATTCTATTCTATCTTTTGAAGATAATGGAGTTCTACATCCTGGCTTCATCAGGTCCAAGTATATTTTAGTTTTACAGGTATATTCAAAAAGACAGCAATCAGATTAAGGGTAGCCTATTAATATTCCTTCCAGGTAATAATCAGGTGAATTTATATTTCATAATATATGACATTTCCTTGAAACTATTCCTTGTTCTGTTTCTTTCAAATGTCTGTCTTGAATCTTGGGTAGCATTGTTATCCAACACAGCTGTCTTTAGGAAAGAATTGTTCCTCTGGGCACTTCAATATATTCTGTCTATGTGGTGTCACTCAAATGTCACTCAGAGATTACAAAAGCTGACAAACATATGTGAACCCACAGATCACAAAAATCTGCAATTTTTATCTCATCATTTGTCTTTATGCCATCTTCATGGGTTTCCCTCTGACTTTTGAGAAAAATATTTTTTCAGCTATCATGAAGAGACAAAGGAACAAATATCTTGAAGACTGTAATGCATAGCAGGAGTTCAGATAAACAGTAAACTCTCCAAGGAGAAAAGTCCAAATATTTTTTTTTTTTAAACTCATACAAATGCCGATGGCCTACTTTGAAGACCAAATTTAAGCTAAAAAGTCATTGATTGCCATTGCAACTGAAAATCCTAAAATCACCATCTTCCATAAAACTGACCCACTATTTCAGTATTTCCTTGGGTTTTTTTTCCTATCCATGAATATGAGACTTTACCTGTGAATTTCCTGGGAAACTACTCTAAAATAATGAAGATATCAGGGGAAAATACTTTTATATTTATCTCATAGTTTTCTTTCCTTTCTTCATAGCAGCTCATACTGTGGAAATTGTTCAGAGCAAGGAATCAGGTAGCAGTAGATTTCCAGGTTGAAAAGCCTTGTATTCATGTTGAAGTGAGCTTCAAAGGATCTGAAATAGAAAACTTGCAGAATAGCTCCAGAGCCATAGCAAAACATTTTAATGCATTCTTATTGCAAATGTACCAGCTGTACATTTAATTTATTTTGGGTTGTGAGTGTACCGAATGCTGACCATGTACCTACTACTACTTGCAACTCTGGTGTCTCCATCCACTAAAGAGCATAGTAAAACTAAAATGAGACAGAGAGGCAGGGAATGATCAAAGATAGAAGCACTTCTGTAGAAGGGGATATTAGATTAGGCATCTTTAGCTTAGAGAAAAAAGACCCAAAGGGATGTGTTCTTGATGTATAAAATAATAAGAGCAATGAATAAGGAGACTAGGGAGAAATTAGACACTATTTTTGTAAAACAAGAACAAGGGGCACTAAATGAAATTATCATCCAGAAAATTTTCAGCAAACAAAGGGAAGTGCTTTTTCACACACTGCATAATTAAATTGTAGAACTCATTGCCACAGGATGCTGTGGAGGCCAAAGATATAAATGGATTCCAAAAGGGATTAGAAATATGAAAGGAGATCCATCAAAACCAACAACAAAAAAAACCACCCCACCAACTAACTACCCAACAATAAAAAGAGATGATACTCAGAAAATACCTCTACACTGCAGTGCCAGAAACTGTAATTCTGTATTTGTCCTGTCCATGTACTCTGCTTTTCCCAGGCCGCTGCCTCTGATGTGTGTCAAGGAAAAGCAGGACATGTAATCTGTAATCTGTTCACATTGACTGGATAGGCTTTTCTGGACATGCCTGCCTGAAAACCCTTGACTGGAGGAAGCAGCAGGATATCTCTGATTTAAAACATGTTTTCTTACACCACCAGAGGTCCCCACCAGAAAATCCATCTGGTGTCTGCCAGATGTAGGATTCTGGCATACAGTATGGCTGATATGCTATAGCTACAATACAAAAGACCAAGCAGATATGATCTGACCTGACTTTTGGGTCAGATTTTCTTACCAAAACTCATTTTATTTAAGGCTGTTATAGCCAAGAAGCTAATATGACAGAACAATAAAAATCTTATTTATTACGTCTGAATGATCAGGAGCTTGTGAGAAAAATCACAAGTTTCTCTAAATACACAGTATTTTTTTTTTAATATTTTTTCAACAAGAAAGAAAGAAGTGAAGAATTTAAATCAACATTTAACCACTAAATCAGTTCTTTGAAGTACTCCTATTTGAACAAAAACTCATTGTAGTGCTTTGGAGTTTTCAGCCTCCTTTGACAGATTTTGAATCAAACCAGTAGCAAAGATAAACATTTCTACAACTTAAGCAGCCACTTCAAGATCAGTTATAGCTATCTTTGTCATATGATAAAAATAGGTTTCTTCACAGATTTATTTTCAGTACCTCCACACCTTTTCTCTGAACTCATTTAGGGTTTAAGTTTCTCCAAAAAATCTAGAAGAAAAGACTATTTTTTAAGCTAGACAAAAATAAGACTATGTTTGTTCTTAATAAACATAAAACAACCATTCTGCACTTTATATTATCCAAGACCTTGACTTAAAAAAAACTGATAACATTAACAAAACCCAAATTGTGCAGTTTTTCAGTAATTTCTTAAAATGGACTTGGGATTTTTTTTATCCTGAACTGTAGTCCTCACAGGTTTCAGTGGACATATATGGAGCCCTCTCACATGAGAGTTTTTTTATATCTAGTTCTTGCTCCAAATATATATAACTCCTGACTTCATAGAAGCAATTACATAACTCTCCTTAGAAGGCATGGCAGGGGGGTAAGACCATTAAATAAATTAATCACATGATTAGTAGTTGAAGACAAAGCTTCCAATTTAGCACTTGCCCATTCCCTGACACAAAATTCTTGTGGTTTCAAGGCAGATGACTTTTATATCAACAAGTTTCCTAGCAATCTCATCTTCAAAGTCATCTGAGTCAGCCTCTGTCCCTGGACTCTCAAACCAGCGCAGCAGACTTTACAAGCAACTAGAGGTGGCAATCACAATTTTGGTTGGATAAACATCAGCTAGAACTCATAGATGAGAGGCTAGATACTAGTTAATCTAATCTACCTAAATGGAAGGCAGAATATTGTATAGCTATAACAGATGAGAAGTATCAGAAATGATAAATTTCATCTTGTGAGGTACCAGTAAAAGAATAAGAGCTGAAATTATTTAGAGTCATGATAATACCTTACAGTTGATTTTATGTGAACCTACATTACTGATTTAGCAATTGAAAGCAAAACCATGCAGACTACCCTTGAAGAATGTAGACCATATCTATCTCTCCTCAGCTGATACCCTTGTGTAGATTCATTATACATTTACTCCCTTTTTCATAAGATAGTTTTATCACTGTAAAGTAAGAGTCTGTTTGAAATACCATTAGTAGATTCATAAGCTAAAGCTGGACTTTGACAAAGACAACCTTTGTAATCCGTGCCTTAGCATTCCCCCACACTATTCCTGAGGAAACCTCAGTACAAGTAAACTATGTAGAAAAACTTGCAGAAGATTCTACAACACAAGACAGCCAGGAAAATGCAAATGTATGTCTGCTTCATCTAAATACTACACAAGCGCAGAGTCTCACAAATAGTTATGATATTCCACAGACAAGACAGAAATGTCTTACAGAAAGACATTACAAGCCTTTACAGAGGAGACAGATCTCCTATGGAGGTAACAATTCTTGCAGGTGGAGAAATCTGCTACTGTATTTTGCAGTCACCAAAAGTACATTTAGAGATTACTTTGAAAGCCCTTCTCACTGTGTCAAACAGCTTTACTGTTGGATTTGTTTCCTGCTTTTCCACAGCTATCAGAAATCCTTCTGCATCACCCTTCTTTTTGACCTGAAACTCTTGGTGATCTCTGGCTGCCCGACTAAATTAATACACAGTCAAATATAAGAGGTTCCCCATGTTTTAATGAGAGCATCAGTCTCCTGGTGTAAATTAGACAGGCGTCATATATTTTTCTTTTCCCAAGCTATACATCGTGCTGTTCAGAAACAATTGAAATATTTTTTTTCAATTCTACTCTTGCATGAAGTCACTTTGCCAGAAAATACTTTTTTTTTTTTTTTTTTCTATGAGTCATATGGTGATGGAGGGAAACTCATAGGAGAGGCAGAGGTAGTTAAAAGTATTTCCATTGACAAATTCTGATAGATCATATAAAATTCTTAAGTCACTTTCAAATCTTTTCTTATGTAGTTTTGAGTTTGTGTTTGGGTTTTTTTTTTGTACTTATGCAAATGTTTTTCGAATACCTTTATTGCTTAGTCTTACCAGACACATTGCTGAATCTAAGATATTTTAGCAGTTAAAGAGTGATTTTGTAGTCCTATGTAAGACTTAAATTTATATTGCTTGTGATCTTGGGCTTTAAAATATACACTCTAAAGAGAAAGGAGAGTTAGAGGAGAGTTAGGCTACAGTCTTTTTTTTTTTTTTTTTCAGATGCTTAGGTACCTTCTGGTTGGTTTTGTTACAATATTCTTAATTTTCTGAGTTATACTGATAAAAAAATCTGCCTATAATTTTGGATGTAGACAGCAAACATAATGAATTGGAATCTATATCACTTGAGAAGAAAAAGAAAGAAATAAGAAAAACACAATAAAAAAAAATTGGAAATACTGTTGATACCTTTTCCTGGTCTTAAAAAAATTGAAAGCCAGACATGGTTAAAAAATAAAGGGGTTTTACCCCAGTATTTAATAGGGATCTTTATGGTGCACCACTTTGCCAAAGTGGAATACTCCAAAATGCACACTCACAATAGATCAAGTATACAATTTATAGACCTTACAAATTAGCATATCTAACAAAGATGCCCCAATGAGAGGCTTGAATGGAATAGTATGATATTCCCCCATCCAGAGGAATTCCCCCCTGGATGGGCCAAATCCCTAGTTTACAGTAAATGTTCTAGAGGGGGCCTTGGTTTCTCAAGATAGCATAGAGTTTTCCAACCTCCAGCTGCAAGGCCTTTAGGATGTTTGGTCTTCTGGCCTAACAGAATATCAGGACTATGCTATGTTATCAGACTTAAGGAATTGCATGTACACATGCTAAGAGCATTGAGGATACAAAATGGTATATAAAAAGTATATAAAAGAAAAGGCAAAAAATCATCTTGGCATCATTGTGTCTGAAAAAGCAAAAGTCCTTTAAACTACCAAGTCTAGAGATTAACTTTTTGTCTTGTTCTACCTCATAAGTAAGGTTGTTAATCTTCCCTTCCCAACTATTCCACATTGGATTTAAAGTTAAGATACGTTATTTCATTAGGCATTTGGGAAATCATGTAAAATACTTATGCAAGTTTTGCTTGGGTCTTGGGTGTCTTACATTACAACAAAATCCAGACCTAATCTGAGGGAGTGATTATATTGACTATTAAACAATCTGCAGACTTGGCTAGATTGAAATATTTATGTCACCAACATCCATGACCTGAGAGATAGTAATCAGTAAACAGGCAGATTATATCCACTTGGATTTTATGGGACTTAGTTTAATTTACAGTTGAAGACACGCTTAGAGAGTACATTAGTGAGAGCTACTTCTTGATGACTTTCTTCACTGTAATAGCAATGATAAGACTCTGTGTTGACTTGAATTCTTCAATGTGTCTGCTTTGAAAGTCTTCTTGGGAAACAGCTGGAAAACAAGTTCTCTAAACTCAAGAACCATAATGGTCTATAAGCCTGAAGTGATTGTGGGTAAGCTCCTAGCTATAAAAATGCTGTGTGCTAGCAGGTTTTCATCAGCAAAGTGAAGTTACAGTTATAAAGCAATCCTGAACACAGAAATACCCATAGGAGTCAGTGGGAGGTTTGGAACTATACAACACAAACCTTGCCCTTACTGTGAAATGCATCCTCACTGCAGCTAGATTTTGTGTCTGTGAACTTGGCTAGTACACGGCACCAGCACAAAATTTTCTTCAACACGGACCAAAAACATGTGATGGTAATTAAATGTAATCAAACATTTTTGTTATTTCCATAAAAATCAAGCTATGGACAAACCCACTTAGATAAATTATGCACTAGACATGCTAGATAGGATACTTCTGTTTGCTCTGATTAAGTGGCCTCTCTGAAAGGCAGATGGCAGAACAGTGTGATGAATACTTTTATTTCCCTATTTAGAATCATGATTTCAAGTATCACTACAATTTAATTTTTATGTTCCTAATGTCTAATTAATTTTTCTCTTTCCTTTGAAGAAGCAAGAAATTTTATTTGACATATAAGGAAACAGCATATCTAAATGCAGCACTGTTTTAATTTCTGTGCCATAAAACTCTATCTTAATCTGCAATCAGATGAAATTATATGAAGCTACTGGAGGCATTATTGGGAGAGAAAATGAAATTAGGTGTACAAAAGACAGTTAATTCAGAAAGAATATAGTTTCACTAGGATGCAAGTAGGTATTGAGATAGAGCGATAGAAGAATAAAAGGCAACTGTATGAGCCTAATCTTAAATATCCCATATGTTCAATTGCAAACGTTTTCAAACATATAAGTAAACACAAAAATATACACAAGGCTCACAAGATCTTCCTGAGGATATGGAAAAAGAGTCAAAAACTTGGGTTGCCCTAAATATCCATTAAATAGATTGTCATATGAAACAAATACTACTGGCCCTGAATAATTAATCAAAACCATTTTGTTATATAACCAAACATAAATACAGATTACAATGAGGCCTTTAAGGAAATGCGCTTACATTGCCTTTAAAAGAAAGTACTTATACTGCCACAGAAAAATGTTAGAGAGAACATGTAGGAGTATAAAATCCCATGGAGAAATTACAGGGCACTTAATATAACATAATTTAACTGATATGAAAAGAAGCATAGGAAAAATGTAGACTAGATAAATGGTGAAGACTGAAACAAGGATTTTTTCAATTTGAATAAACAAAATAAAGAAATTAAAAGAAGGCTGTAAAAAAAAATACTTTTTATTTTGCTATCTATATTACTCCATCATCATAATGTTCAATTTTAAGGGTCTTTCCAAAACTCTCCAAATTTTCCAAAGTAGGAAGTGTAAATGGAACATAATTATCATCATTAGGCAAAAAGTAAAGCACTGGAGCTTCAAGTGGGGAAGATGCATGTCTGTTTACACATTTAGATAAGTATGTGTTATTTAAAAATTCAATATTACATTTTGGAGTACATTTTTCATTGCTTTAATAAGTAGACCTGCTTCAATAAGCAGACTTGTAGAAAGAACCTTTGCCATGAATTGGAGAAAGGAAAGGACTTTCTCTCCCACAGACCAAATAACTTCTGCATTTTCCCAACTTTCCCCAGAATTTCCCCATAAAATGCCATAAAGAATATCAGTTCTGTGCATTGTTCACTTGACTAATCACATTACACAATTTGTCTTTATACGCACTCTTGTTTTGCTGTTTGAAGAAAGGCATGGAACCTTCTAGGCAATATATTTAATTTTTAAATTTTGATTAAAAAAAAAAAAAAAGAGGGCTTGAAGTTTTTCAGAAACTTAATGTGGGTATTTTGTAAATTTTTCTTCTGTCCAAGCCTCTAACCTGCTTTCTGCCCAAAATCATCACATGATAAGGAAAATTCCATCATACGAACAGCAGTTAAATGATTGAGGACTATAAATAGCAAGTAGAACGGTGAGTACAGTTACTTTAATTTTAATTAGTAAACAACCACCTTGTTTCCCTATTTATCAAGTTTAACAAATATTTCTATCCATAATTACTTCATGCCAGCTTTTATGACAACTCAAGCAAGAAATCCGGTGAATAAATTTCAGGAGCACCAGTATCTGCTTTCAGTGTTTTGGCTCTCAGCATACGCTCCATGAGGCAAATAAGACAGATGATCTAGTGTGTACCACTATTCTTGCATTTCCTATATTAGTGCCCTCTCTCACAGGTCAAAAGCTCTTCACAGTATTTCATAAAGACAGGGTTAAGTATGCATTTGCCTCCATGTATCCTCCAGCTGCTTTAAAAAATATTGGTGATTATGTTAAGCTATTTAAAGAAGCACTAAATGAAGATTCACCTGTTTAAGCCCATGCTCTACGCAATAATGGATATTTCTTAAGAAACTGTGTGAAATTACACCAGGGATCCTGAAGGTAAGGATAATAGATTTATAAACACTGTCTCCATGTTTTGACAGACCAAGTATACTTCCAATCAAAGAAATGAGAAAATGAGATCTCAAGTCAGAAAGTCAGAAACCATTGTTATGTATACTGTGGTGTGGGGTTTTTTTTGGGGTTTTTTTTGTGGTTTTTTTTCTTTTAGTAAGGAAAGAAAAATAATTTCTAGTCCAAACAATAGACTTTCAAATAACTAATTTACTAAATTTTTTATTTCTTTTTTTCTGTTTTTTTTTTCCTGTGGTTTGTTTTGGTTGTTTTTAAAGTCCAGCTAGGATTTCAGCTAGGATTTGTAACTAATAGTTGATTGAATGGTCTTAGAAAATGGTCTTAGAATAAGGCATAATTATACACTTCAATAAAAGAAGCACTAGGCTGTCATAATGTTTAGTTTCTTCCAATAATGAAGCTAGGTTTCCTGACATGCGAATGCAGTGAAATTGTAGCTTGCGGATGAGTAAAAAACATGTTTATAAATATAGTTTTCAATCTCGTCCAGAATATTGGGTACAAAACCACAGGTGTATAAGAACTAATAAGTCATGTAGTATTGCTATATTTTAAGCAACATTTCCTCTTACAAGTGTTTTTATATTTACTTTTATATATTATTCCTTCAAAAAGACATTACCCTTATTTTGTCCAATTCTATGTTAGATATACTCTAGGAAAGTGGCATTGTGAAAAAATTATGCAATATAAACTAATACATAACCTACTGTTTCTTAAGCACATGATATGAAATCAGATGATTCCCTATAAATGGATGTCTCATGATTACCAGATATCCCCCTGCATTCCTCTTGCCAGATGCAGAGATGCATTTTTCAGTGGAATTTTCCATTCTTTGTCAGCTGCCTGGTAGCAGGTAGGTAACTCAAAAATATTCTTGGACGCTCCCGAATCTTGTAAATGGGTCTGAAAAACATGTTTAGGCATATCCTAATAATAACAAAAATTATTCAAAATTAGTTACATATTTTCTTCCTGTGGGGTCTGGGGGTTTGTGAGGTAAAATGCTTTTCAAAGGATGAATTTCAAAGGACTAAACTTTAAATTAGTGAAAGCCTCATTTTATCCGCTACCCAGAAACTGAAGATATGTTGCACACTTTTCCCTTTATCAGTTTAAAGGAAGAGTACCTACATTTTCTGTTGTATTTATTTATTTAACTTTATTGTTTTTTCATTGGGTTTTTTATGCATATGTATGTGTGAAAGAGAGAGAGAGAGAAAGAAACCATTCTATGTTGCTACAAGAAAAAAAAATCTGATGCTTGCTTAAGATCACTGAGAGATTGATAGTAACATGTGGAAAGACGAAATAGTTTTAAAATGCACTAAAGAAAAAATATTTTCTGCCATGTATGCATATAACTCTCTACAGGAAGATTCTTTTTGGACATGAAGAGTAGTATCAAAAGTTTGGGTTTTGTTTGAAGAGTGAAAATACATTTCTGCATAAACTCCTAGAATATATTTTGTGAAGCGAGTATTTTGGTTTAGTAAGGTTGTGTACTAAATTCTGGCATGGAGAAAACTGTTCTTCAAAACTTGTTTTGTCTGCACATGGGAGGGAAATGTGAAACAGCTGGAGTGTTGTATGTAAAGAAAGTGGTATGTGTGTACAGCAGAATCGATGTGACTAGTAGGACCAGTAATATACATCAGTGAAATGAGAAAAACCCTACTTATATAATCTAATTCTTACCTTTTTTTTTTTTTAATTATTACTGGAATTCATCTAGCCAGGTCATTAGCAGGAGAGCTCAAAATATGTAATATAAATAACTGCTACTGAGCAACTAGTCAAGGTGATGCTATTTAAGGTTTATAAAACAAAGCACTACAAGGGCTGTAAATGGTGAAGATAAACTGTTTTGAGATGTTCTTATAAACATAACACCCATCATAGCTAAATTCTGTACTTATTTAGTTAGGATTAAATAAATTGGTGTAAGCATTATTCCCAATAGCATAATATTGGATTTTGCAGATTGGAGAAAAGACAAAAAGCTGGAATTTTCTCATACGTTTTATGAAAAGGGATGACACATCATCAGGGCCCCTCACTTTGTCTCATCAATTAATTAAATCCATAGTTGATGTACAAGACTTTCATAAATCACCTGTGTTTCAAATTACTGACAGGCATTTAATGAGTATATATAAATTTCTTTTTTTTAATTTTTTTTTAACAGGCTTTTTGTCTTAGTATTATTTTGCAAGCTGGCTAATAAAGAATTCTACCATATGAAGATTTTAGTGATGGTAGAAAATATTGAAATCCTAGAAAAGGAAAGAATGGGAATGAAGCCTGCATATTCTGTATTGGTGGCTCAATTTATGTTTTTGCCATATATCCTTGATTTTAAGATTTGCTTCTCAGTCAAGTAAGAATTGAGTAAGGTCCTTAGTGAATGCCTTAGGTATACATTTAATGAGTATAAGCTGCTGACTAAAATTTTGGTCCCAACCTGGAAGTGCGACTTATACTATGGAGCGGCCAATATATGGACAAAGTTCAGAAATTTGCCAACCTGGAAGTGCGAGCTGTGGGCCAAGCCGAGATCACGAATTGAGCACCTGCCAGTAAAACCCACGATCGCATGGTTGTTACAAATTGGTTACTTTGTTGTGTGAGCATCCTCGCTGTGAACAAAAGTGCGGCTTAAAATCCGGTGCAGCTTATATATAGACAAAGAACGAAGTGCGGCTTATAATTAGGTGTGGCTTATACTCATGAAATTGCTGTAATTTTTTGGGTCAACCCTTACCACTTTTTTTTTTTAATGCATTGCAAAAGCAGTAGCTACAAAACCAGCAATTCTGATAACATTTCAGAGCTTGTTTTGACTTAGAAACCGGCTGTTCTTTTGGTATCTATCCAGACATTCATGTGAGAATTTTTGATGAAAACTGTGTTTTCTTCAAAGTTTGAAGTCATGCTTTCAGAATCAAATTTGATGCCTCATGAGTTTCACTTTGGGTCACTATATTCCTCTACCCCCCTTGTATAGTCCCAAGACATGTGAAATTACTGAAATAATATTTTATTATTCTGAGTTGGTCAAAGCTCCATTATTTTCAGAATGACTCATAACATTCCTTAATCTCACTGTTCATTTTCTGGGAAAAAAATTTCATTGTCTCTGAAGTACTCAAGTGATAAATAGGACTGGGGCAGAGAATGGCAGGTAAAGGTCTAGAATCATGTATAAATGATATTACAGATTACATTTATAATACTGCTAGGGTATTTTTTTACTTTTGTATCCACTCTTCCTGCTATTATGCATTTGTAATGTAGTGGTGTCTAGAGAGCAACAGACTTTGGCAAATGTATAAAAATGGCATTCCTTTGCTCAAAGAGATGACAGTCTCAAAGAGACTGTGTAACAAAGTGGATGCAACAAGCACACAGAATAAGGATATAGCAGCTGAAATGCTGTGAAGAGGTGGGAGGAGTAGAGTTTTGAGCTTGTTGCAATGCTATCTCAACACATTGTCTGCAAGTTCACTGTGTACCTGTTAAATTTCACCATATACAAGTTATATATGCATCAGTTCATGTCTCTGAAGTGCCTGTATTCAAATGCAGGCAGCATGGGGAATTAACACATTGAGGGAGAGATCTGCATGCAGTTGTGGACTGTGGTCTTTTTGGAGATGTGGTGGGATAGATTCTGGGTCTGGAGTGTTGCAATGAAAGGGTGATATTCTTTAGGAAGTAGAGAAGGAAAAACGTTAGGAGGGAAAGTTGTCCTTCTAAGAGAGCATTTGGAGTGCATAGACCTTTGCCAGGATGGATGAGGAACTGAGAGCTCATTTGCTAGAATTCAAAAAACCCCAACAAACATGTAAAGGTGATCCTCATAACAACAGTGAGTGTCTCCTATTGACCACTTGAGCAGGGAAGATCGGTGGATCAGGTCCTCTACGGAGGAACAGCTTTGTTTTCACAAACACTGGAACTCTTGGGGACTTCAACTACCCCATATCTGCTAGAGAAACATCACAGCAAGCCAAAAGCAATTCAAAAAGTTCCCAGAGTGCATGAGGAGTCACTTTGTTCTCTGACTGATAGAGAAGCCAACAGAGATGGTCTCCCAGACCTCATGCTCACCAGCAAGGAAATAATCTCTGGGGATGTGAAGATAAAAGGCAGCCTTGTCTACACTGAGGTACCATGAGGTGGGGAAGTTCAAGATCCTGAGGGCAGACTGAAAAGTAGACTCACAAGCCTGGACTTCAGGAGAGTATATTTTGGCCTCTCTCTCTCAAGACCTGATTGGAAGAAGTCCATTGAATTGAGTCCTGGATGAAAAAAAAAAGGAGACTAAAAAATTGTTTAATGTTTAAAAATCACCTCTGCCAAGCTCAGGTTCCATCTGAACAAATACAAAATCAGCCAAATATGCAGGAAGGTCTGAATGAATGAACAAGGAGTTTCTAGCCAAACTACATGAAAGTAAGGTGCAACGAAAATGGACTCAGGCTCTTAGTGGCACCCAGAGACAGGAAAAAAGACAGAGGACAGAAACACAGGAAGTTTCCTCTGAACATCTGAAATCTGCGAGTGTCATGGTCCAGAGCAAGCAAGTGGCCCTACCTGAGCAGGAGGGTGGATGTCCAGAGATCTCATTCAACCTCAAACAGTCTATAATATTGTGATTCTGCTTTACACCAAAAGTGAATCTTGAGGTGGAATGGTGTAGCAGCATTTTTACAGAGGACTCAGAAATCTGCACACCTCTGGAAAAATACCTAAAGCTGAAAGACTTTCTGTTCATAGATTGTGATGAACCTGCTCTACTCTATTATTAATGCTATGCCAAATGCAGAATCCAGGATGAATTTTCATCTGATTAATATTGTTGAATTGTATATAACAGAAATAAATTACCAAACTTAAACAGACTTTTCAAGGACAAATAAAATACATTTGCACAGTGCCCATGAAGCAGAAAAAAATGAATCTTAATAACAAATGTCATTCATTACAAAGCTGTAATATGTAGTTTTGCTTAGATGATACTGACATTTTAGCAGTGTGGAATCTTAAACTGTTCCCTATTAGAAAAAAATTACTTATTCTTTTTCTTGTAAAAGATCAGAGAAAAAAAAAATAATAGTCTGTAGCTCAAATAAAAAACATTAGTTTGTTGAAAAAATCCCAGGCCAAATCTGCCTTACCTTTGCTGCAGCAGAAGCTTCATGCTGAGACTAGAGGTGTCTGATTGACCCATCATCCCTGCTGGAAACCTCTACTCCTCTGCTAGCCCTGACTTGTGCGACCTCGAAATAAGTGCTGATATTTTGCTATTCATGGCACAAAGGGAAAGGAAAAAATTAAAATGGAATATCTGATTAGGAATATAATTTTCAGCCACCACTGTTTCCTGAATGCTCTCATTGCTGGTACCAGCAGTTTGAATGTGTATATATATTATCCTGGAATCCTTCATCCTGTTAAGATAGACTAATGAAGACTTGGATTTTGGCAATTTTTTTTTTTTTGTCCTCAAGGGGCATACAAAATGAAAAGGAGAAAAGAGAAAGTATCAAGTATGAGTAATTCACCAGCCAACAGAGAATTTAATTAACATATTGCAAAAATCTTTTTAATGTGTGACATAGCTCCATTATCCCTACTGGAATGCTAGTGGAAGCTTAAAGTCAAATATAATATTGAATTTTAATAAAGATTTGTGCAACAAATTTAATTAAGATTTGTATGAACACATGACAGGTGGTTGTACAAAGTGATGGAATTTTACTCTGTTTTAAAACTGGAAAGATACAAAACAATATAATATCTGTAATGAAACAAGCCAACTGTTAGATTACACATGATTTTTAGTAATTTTCAGCAAAAAGAATCCTAAAATTCTGTACTATACGTTATTTTAAGAATTTCTTTCCTTGTAGGGAGTACATAATGCATTACTAGATCTTGGTACTGAAATATTTATTTAGAAGAAATAATAGTAAGGATTTAGTGTTCCAAAATCTAGTGGATTCTTGATGATCAGTATCTGTGTAAACACTTGAAGTAACCGCTCTGAAATAGTTGTTTCTCAGTAGCCAGTTTTTGCTGTTAGCATTCCAGTTCAGTCTCTTCTCACTGCTCTATCATTACCAAAGGAGTTTCCTTC
>PYHW01009669.1:1176748-1191215 GCA_013186435.1 Turdus rufiventris | reverse complement strand
AAAAGAAAAGAAAAGAAAAGAAAAGAAAAGAAAAGAAAAGAAAAGAAAAGAAAAGAAAAGAAGATGTATAAATCCCAGAGTAAAATTTTCTTCTATATAAACATGTTATTTCTATTTTATTCAGTTACATAACTCAGATCATTGTATGCTAGTATTTTTGTGCTTTGGAAATCAAAAAAGGTATGCATATATGTATACCTACAGATATGAGTATATACATGCAAATATATATACATATATATATGTACACACACATAGATATAAATAACTTTGTTTCTTGATAGCAAAAAGTTTGAAAGCTGATAATGAACCCTGTTGTGAAGGACACTATCCCTGTTCTATTTTTTCCCTGTGAAGCACATTTTGACTTGACCTAAAAAAACCCAACCCAAAATATTTTTCTTCCTTTCTTATTGTACGTATTATTCTAAATAAACTGTTATTCCAGTAGAAATGCTGGTTCTAAATGTAATTTTGCTAAGGGCTTTTAATGCTACTGGTAAGAACAAGAAGCCATGCATTGTCTTACCCCATGGTACTTCAGATGCATTCAATGAATTCAATCAAAGTTTTCGAGATGCTTTCCTTATTTACTTTATCTTAATGCATTAAATTATTTTTTTTTCTTCTAGCTAGAAGTGGTTGTCTGAACTTCAGTCTATTTTAGCTTAAAAAGCTTATTTTTCTCTGCTGTGAATTAAAAATGGTTTCTGTTTTCAGACTACAGTACTAACTGAAATCTTTAATAACTAGTTATTTGTGTCACTGAAGATAAAATTTAAGACCTAGTTCCCCTGTATCTGAAGTCTTTATTATTGCTTAAAGGAGTTAATATTCATTTCAAGTCTGTTTCAGATACAGTTTTATATATAACCAAATATCATGATAAAGGATTCATTCATCACAGTTATTACCTAAATTATTCTCAACCAATAGGTCTAGAATGTTATTAAAACACTTTTTTTTTTTTAATTTTACTTTCTGTTTAACAGTTCAGTCCTGAATCAAAGGATGTTACTATAGTTATATGTTTTAGCGGTATTAGACAAACTTTTGCCTATTTGTATCTTCTGATTAAATTTCTTCCTGCTGTTGGGAATTCCTAACTCCATCACAATTTTCAGAGGTCATTTGAGTTCCAGTTATGTTCAGCTTTGCAAGTTGCCCATCCTGGTGTGACATTCTTAATCTCCTGACGTCTCAGAAAATATCAAATTTTAATGTGTAATATAATGGCTATTCCTGGAGTCATGTCATGTCTCTTGGCCAGTTTGACTAAGCAAAGCAATACCCTGGGCAGCAAACTACCAGAGGCAGCTGCTTTCTCTGGGTAATCACAAGAGTGTCTATGCTGGCAGGCAAGTAAGCATGGTTTAAACCATCATCCAATGACAGCAGCAGTAGCCCACCCTAGAAATATCAATTATTACCATCTTGCCCAAAGGAGTTTGATGTCTTTTTCAAAATCTCAACTTACCTCTTGCTCTCCAGGGTGATTTCATTCCTTTGAATTTGTCCTTTCCTGTAGGAGCCACTTACACCTTAGTACTCAGCAAGTGCATTATGCATTAACATCCCACAAGCCTTGGGCTGTGTGTGATTATCCTGAGGTCATAGCTAATAGATCACATCATAACAGTTTGTGTGCAAACTAATGCTCCATATCTTTGGGCAACTAATAACATAATTTTCTCCTTAAGTAGTAAAGGTCATTTTTCTATCACACATCAAAATCTAGGTCTTCACTTTGGGTTTAATCTTGCGTCAAGTATTGTCTTTTCTATGTATATCTCCATGCTCACATGTAGTATTCTGTCTCTACTACTGCAGAAAAAAGTAGACATAACATAATAAGAAAAATAAATTTCCTTGGTTAGTTTACTATTTGTAAAAATAAGTCATTGTCTTCACTCCTTTATTCCTTTTGGATTTCTCTGACTTCTGAACTCTTTTCTCAAAAACACATATTTGAGGATTAAGTGTTAATTGTCTCCTGTGACCATGAGTAAGGGAAAGTGCCAAAACTGATGTGACAAAACTCTCTCTCTACAGCCCACTCTAGCATCTAAATATTTTATATACCCTGTTCAGGCAACACAACACGATGTAAAGTACTTTCACTTGATGGTTGTAAATTATGAAACAGCTCCCAGTTTTCCTGAAACCTTAGGTGAAATCTAAGGACGCTTGTCAAGATGTGTCTTGCAAGTAAATCAGCTATACCTCTATAAGGATAACAGTTTAGACACATGGTCATTTAGAGTCCACTGTTTCACCAGGGAGGAAAAGGACAACAAAATGGAGAACAGACCATGTTAGGGCAAATCTTACAGTAAAATATACAATTTCTCTTCCTTTATTGCACTATGAATTGAAAGTGCTAACTAACTGAAAGGTGAAGATAGACATAGCTACAATATTAAAAATATTGAGGTGACATTTTGATGTATTCATTACACCTGTTTGCCTACCCATATTTGGTGAGGTCTGATGTGCTGTGCTACATGATCTTAAATCATTGATAACTAGGATATATAAAACCTATATTCCTTGAAATGAGCAAAAATAACTTCTCATTTTCTTAACATGCAGTCTGCCGTCTGATTTGAGAGTTCCACTTCAAAAAGGATTTTCCCAGATCACACACTAATTGCATTTGAATTTCCAAATCAACTACATAACTGGAAGAGAAATTAAAATAATCAACTTGCAGTATATGTATTCAAAAGAAAGAACACAAAATCATGCATATTTTTCTCCAGGTTTCCTTATAAGATGTGGCATATATGGTAAAAATTCTTCTGGTCCTTTATGTAGAATATGACATAAAAAAGTATTATTCATTAAGTCATATCCTATCAGACTTTCTATAAGAGTTTTTTTGGAAGTCATTGCTTTTTCCTGACAAACCTTTTCAGCTGGTGTCTCACCTAAGCAGGAGTAACAACTGAATCCAGAGGACTCTTCTTGCCACGGAAATTACACTAAGATAATTTTTGCCTATATCTCCCTGGATTGGTGTATTATTTGAATCCATTGTGCTGCATATTCTCACAACCTGTTTCCTCAGCCTGCCCAGGGACCACATTTTTTCAGAGATGCAGTTAGAGAGCAGTTCCAGAAATGTATTTGGTCTCACAAATTGCTTCTTGAGTGCAGCCTGTGTGCCCAAGCTGTTTGACTGTACCTGAACACCCTACCATTGTCTCACCATTGGCAGGTACTTCTCAGATCATAGCATTCCTATCAGGTCCTCTTCATTCATTAAATCAGAGTCATTAATTCCTGCTTCCTCACAAATATCTGTCATGAGAATCTTGGGTCTGAATTAGTCCCCTTCAACCAAAGTACAGCATTACATCACTGGAGTTATTTTTGAGAGCAGTAGAAGGACAATTTAACCAGTGGAAGTAGTATAAGAAATTAATAAAGCCTGCATTTCCAACTGCTCTTTAGAAATATGCAAGAAAGTAACATGAAAATGGTCTTGGGAAAGAAGAATAAACATTAAGAATAATAAAACAACCAATAAAGTAGGTAATTAAGAATCACAAGCAAAACTATGGAAATGTACTTTTATGGACTAGCCATAACTGTATATGCCACACAGTTTCTGAGGTTGCTACAAAAGGTTAAGATTTCTTTCAGGGATAACTATATAGAATTTATAAATCTGATTATTTCTACTTTTGTATTTCACATATGTTTATCTTGTTATTCTTAAAAGTGATTACTTTCTTGTAAATTCTTGTAAATTCTTTTGTGTGTCACAGAAAAAGGATATGGAGACACAGATAGCATACTTATTATATAGATTATAGTCAGTCCTTCTGGTAAGTACTCAGAGCCAAAAATTTACTGGAGACCTCTGATCTCCCATTGCCTTTCTCAATTTATGCCGAAATTTGACCTTTTTCTCTGTGTTTCCTTTCTGCCTTCTTCTGATGCAATGTTGGCAGAAAATATTTCCCAAAGGTGCGACAGCAATATTTAATTTTCTTTTGTTATTTTTCTCCATATATCTACATATACAGATGCACATGTATATGTACATGCATGTGTTTTAGAAGTAGAATATTTTAATTCTTTCCATATCCCCAAATACTACACTAGCTATGCAGGGTGGTTTTGAATCCCCAAATTTAATTTTCATTTTTGCACTCTATGAAATTATTTGGCAACCGGTAAGTAACTTTAATGCAATTAACACAATATGTTCATATAAATGATTAATGCAGCAATTAGTACAGGATATGAATTTTTAGCTAAAAAATATTTGAATATGAAACTTGAATTTTAAAAGCAGCTCACTTAATATACAAGTAAGTGCGTAATCTTCTCCTTTGTAAGGTTATATTCTTCTCACTAATGAAGCAATAAGTTCCAAAGGAAAACAAGACATAATTTATCAAAAAGTTGTCTTTAACATCCCAAATATTCTGGACTTTCTGAAATAGTGCCTTAATGTAACATCATAAACCAAAGTCCACTTTCAATTACATCAGTATTTCTGTCATACAGGATGAATGTTGCATTCTAAATCAAACAAAAAAAAATCCTCTCACTTTTTAAAGGACAGAAGAATGTCCTGCCTCTTGAGGATAATTTGAAAGAAAGCTGAGAGCAGCGGCTACTCCTAATTATGTAAATTACGGATTGCAATTTTAATTATCAGACACACACATGCAGTGAAGTGCTATAAAGTATTTTGGCTTCTCAAAAGACAGCTCAAACCAAAGTTGTGGTAGGTTAGACATCATGTGTCCCACTGTTCATGTATACAAATTATTACCATCACCACACTAAAGCAAAATAACAAAACAATAGAAAAACTTCACAGGAAAATATAAAAAGAGGTAGCAAATGTCATAAAAGAAGACCTCCTCAAAAGACTTTTTCTTTCCCGCTTAGAATCAGATTTGTTTACAGAGGGTCTCTCCAGACCATGGGATGTCAGAAATAATCTGGGTGTAACAAAAGGCTTCCAGCTTCGCTTTTCTGTTCATCTTTTTATCTTCAAACTAGAAAGGCTTTGAAACACTATATTTGCTTATCTTCAACTTCTAAGCTTTTGTCTTGTCATACTGCTCAATTATTTCTTATATTAAAAGCTGAAGAATTACACTATCCTAGTACCAGTACCTTTCCTAAATAAGAATGCATCATAAAAACATCTTGAAAAGACAACATAAGAAATAAAATACTGTCGTGAGTTAAGATTGCATTAATAGAGCTTCAGTTTTAACTTTTTAATAATGTTATCTATATATTTTATTTCTTTCCTTGTGTAGCTAAACTTTGATTTTATTTGAAAACCTCCTTGAATGACTTCTGCCTTCTTTTCTTGTCTCTGCTTTACATTTCCCTTTTGTAAATTTGCCATATTTTAAATTTTTTGTATTGCAAAAAATAATTTACAATAATTTCACGACCATAAGGCGCATCGGATTACAAGGCGCACCTGACTATAAGGCGCACCCCTGGGAGTCAGCAATTTTCACAACTTTGTACATTATATAAGGCGCACCAGACTATAAGGCGCACTTTTTTTGCAGCGAGGATCCGCCCCCAGCTCCCCCCACGCGGTTGCTGGCCGAGGCTCTGCCTCAACCAGGCATTCATGAGCCCCTGGGCCTGCCTGTACCTGGCGGGGCTGGAGCATGCCTGCCGGGGCGCTGTAGGCGCCTGGACCTTCCTGCACCCAGCAGCCGTGGCCTTGCCGGCACCCCCCGCGGCTGGCAGCTCACACTTCCGGGTTTGCAAATTTCTGAACTTTGTCCATTATATAAGGTGCACCGGACTATAAGGTGCACTTCCAGGTTTGGGGAGAAATTTGAGTCAAAAGGGTGCACCTTATAGTTGTGAAATTACTGTGTTTGTCAGAATCTTAGTTAGTCATATTTAAGATTATTCCTTTTTCAATATCCCCTCAGTTATGTTTCTGTCTGCACCTGTGATCTTGCTTTCTACTGTTTCTCTTTTCTGTTCACTATTAAAGTGAGACTTAATAACTAATAACACATATCAGTAAATACTATCTTCACTCCCAGCAAGTAAAAAAAGGTTCATATCATTATTTTTGGCTCTTCTGCTGTCTCCCAACTTTTTATTGCTATATGAAATATATACCTTTTGGCAATGACATTTTCTCTACTTCCGTAATCATAGTTACTTGGAACTTGGTTTAGTACTCATTTATGTTCAAAATTATCATTATTTACCAAAGCAGGGTTTTGTTTTTATTTTCTGTACATAAACAACTGAAAATGTGAATAACAGCATGTTGTACACAAAACATTGTAGTTCTCCATATTTTGAAGACAAACTTTTTGGTTCTTTGAACTCTGCACCTCTCAAGTATAATTCAGTTTTTACATTACATACTCAATTTTTTTTTTACATTTGCTCCATGATGTTTTAAGAAATTCTGTTTTTTCTTCCTTATTTAATCTTGGTGCTATCATAATGGGTTTCATTGTGTTGTACAGATAGAATTATGAAGGAACTGAGAAAATAATTCTGCTTCTGTAAATCATCTAAAGTCATTATAACAGCAGTTCTGCACATTTTCTTTTTTATTTTCTTTTCTTTCATACAGAAATTATATTCTAATGAAACTGAGTTAGTAGATTTCAGTATATTTTAATACTTCCAGTGGAAAATTAATTTATATGAAAACTATTGGTTTTTTTCAAGTTTTAAAAACACTGCATTAATACAGAAATATAAAATGATTATAACCCCCGAGATTTATTTTAAGTGAAATGTTACGCTTATAGTATTATCTATCAGGAAGACATCCAAATAAGTACAAACCACTCAGATTTAGGCAATCCATTAGGTTAGATACACCAGGTTTCTTCCATAGGTAAGGAGGATGATAGACATCCCTAAGAAACAGTCCAGACTACCTAAGATTTGAACCATGCTTTTTAGCCTACCCCTTTCTCTGGTTTAATTATAAAACATAAGTAAGGATGAAACCTCAACTTATAGCACTTCTACTTCAGTTACGTTTAGGTTATGTCAAAATTCAGTGGAATGTAAGACCAAAGTACATTGCATGCCAAGATTTTTATTCCCCACCCCAAATGTACCTGATGAAGAATTTCTGACTTGTTGGTACAGATGCACACGGAGACACAGAACCTAACCTGCCATTTCTTCATCAGCTGTTGTGTTGGCACAAGCCAAAAACAGTTCCTGTAGAGGGTGTCAAAATATAGAACCTGGATATTTCTATCAAAATTAAAATAACAGAGTTATTTTATAATTTAGAGCCCATTTGGACCTGAGCCTCCATTTTCTGCCAAATGAGCACCTTGGCAAGAATATGAGTTGTTAGTTTTATGGTATGGCATTTTTATTAAATACTGAGCATGTAGCACTGTGAATTTATGTCATGCTTTACATGCAGATAATAAAATGCAGTTCCCCTCTCAATTCTGTGATGGAGATGGCAAAAGACAAAATAGAATTGTTTCAGAAATTTTAAAAAGTGAGGAGATAATGAAGAAAGAAAAGGTGGGAAAACAGTGAACTTTGTTTCAATGAATCTTATTTGAAGTGAAATAAGTGTTGGCTTTGGCAGGGAAAAGAATCAGACTTTCCAAACTGCATCATGATAGAAGGCATGAAAGTAAATTTGGAAGAAAAAAAAATCAGATGCACAGAAAAGAGAACAGGGAAAGAAAATTTATATAAAACATCTGTCTCTGTATCTCCAGAAATATTAATATAATGACATCTTTCTAAAACCCCTTCATTACCTTCAATTTGGGTTACTGTAAATAACATTGACACATTTAAGAAGTCAGTTTGCTAATAATTACATCTTTTATGTCTTTATAAATGTATTAAACAGCATATGATTGAAGTCAGATCATGAGCACTAATTTCTCCTCTTATTTGATTCTACCTCTTATTTGATTATCAGTCAATTAAAATATGTTCTATGGATTGTGCCTCACCACATAATCATTCACTCAGTCTGCTATTTTATTCTTTTTTTAATTCAACTTTCTGTTGCAAGAACCAGAATATATTTTTTCTGGATATAAAACATGATCACTCTGTGACTGTATAGGAAATTTATTTAACACTGTACTTTGAATTGGAGCATGTCTGACAAGCAAATTTTAAAAAATATCTGAGGTCAATTTTTTGTCACTTTCAATTAAATATACTTAAGAAGACGTAACAATATATATAGTGATCCTTTTCCCCCTGTAAAATTTTATTTTCATAGTACAAACCTGTATGACCACTAATACCTGGTAGAATTTTTTTTCTGCTTGTTTTTAAAATTCAAAATTCTTGGAGGTTTCTCTGTTGCTGTATATTTATTATGAGAGATAAAAACCTTATAACGAACCTCAGCTCAGTGTTTTATGGTCTTTAATATTCAAATAGATGCTCTTACATAAAAGTAACTGCTTAACCTGGGTATGATGACCTATAATGGCCTAACCAACCCATTTCTTTACATGAAATGCACTTAAGATGAAATGGTGCTTTATCTTTCCCTATCTTTGTCCACTATCTCCAATAGATGAGTCGGCATTGAACTAAAGCTCTTTTCTATATACTGTGTTCTGTGAGGTGTGATGGATAAGAAAAAGCCAAAGTGTCCAGCACGTGTTAATATAAAACCCAGTAGAAGTTTGCAGACATAGATTGTCATAGCCATATGTATTGCTTACAGGTAAAATCACCTTAATGCATCGTGCCAATTCAAAGATTTTCTGACTAGAACAGGCTATTTGATAAGATCACCTGTTAAAAAGCCCCATCAGTTCTGGGAGAAAAAAAAAAATCCTAAATGCTGCTGCACAATGAAAAGTAAGCAGGACTTTTAAAGTACTTAACAATATGAAAGATATAACTAAACTGCTGGGGTGTTTTGTTTGGTTGGTTGTGGTTTTTTTTGTTTTGTATTTTGTTTTTATAATAGAATCATTTAGATTGGAAAAGATATTTAAGATCCTCTAGTTCACCTGTAAACATAGCACTGCCGAGTCCACCAATAAACTGCATCTCTCAGCACCACATCCACATATTTTTGAACACTTCCAGGAATGGTGATTCCACCACTTCCCTGCAAATCCGAGTTGAGTGCTGGTCAACCCTTTTCAGTGACAAAATTTTCCTGATATCCTGTCTAAACCCACTGTGGTGCAACTTGTGCTTGTTTCCTCATGCGTTGCCCCTTATTGCCTGGGAGAAGAGGCCGACCCCTGCCTGGCCACAGCCTCCTTTCAAGCAGTTGTAGGGAGTGATAAGGTCTCCCCTGAGCCTCTTTTCTCCAGACTAAACAACCCCAGCTTCCTCAGCCACTCCTCATAGGATTTGTGCTCCAGACCCTTCACTAGTTTTGTTGCTATTTGGATGTCCTTCAGCAAGAGCTTTCTTTCGTTCTTTATAATAACAACAGAAAAGTCACTTTTGTCAGTATCACTGACTTAAAATTGTTGAAACAAACTGGCATATTTTTAAAATATTTTTTTCTTCACCTTGGTTAGCAGATCAGATAGTTGAATATAGAAAGGCAGTTTGTAAAGTGGTTAAATGAAATATTGTACATACATATATTGATATTTTTCATGCTGATCCATATTTTAGTGAAGTTATTCCATACAAATTCAATGAGTTTTAGAAATTCAATAAGTGGTCTTTCAGCCATATGTAAATATTTGACAGAATTCTTAGACATAAATCTCTTTTCTTCTACTAAACTTAACCTTTTAATATAGATTATGTTGCTTACTGCAAAGATAATGGACTGCTGAAGATTAAACAAACATATCTCATGAATGTAATGACATTCCATGTGTAAAATCAAAGGTGCCAGATAGTCAACTTAAGAAAGCAATAGTCCCAGAATAAAACTGTAGAAGTCACATTAAAATTGGCATAAAGCAAGTTTTCAACATAGCATGGTCAATGCTATTCTGCTGCGTCCTTTAAGAATAATTATTGCTGAAAGACTAACACAGTCTTAATACATATTCCTTGGCTTCTGTGCCAAAACTCCATCTAGTAGCAACTGGACTGAGAATGTAAATTTTTTATAAATGGCACAGTACCACGCAGTCATTGTGAATACAATAAAGTGTCTAATTGCCTAAGATGAACTGATTGCAATGTCCTGAGAGGCTGGGGAAGTTCCTGTATTTTATACCAAAACCTGAAATATCTAATCTGTCTCCCACTGCAAGTGTTGGACATGCCAAGGATATAGAGATGCATTATTTTTTTGTTTCCATCAAAAAAAAACCCTGTGTTCTGTAGGATTTTTTAGATGTTAAGTCATGAAATCTGAAAGTGAGACATTGACAGTGTAATTTGAGTAGGAGTTGGTCACTGAAATGAACTTTTCGGATTCATATTATCTAAGAGGAGATCTGTAAAATACACTGAGTACAATTATAAACCAGCTACATTTCAAAGGACAGCCACCAAGCAGATCTGTCCCAGTATGCAATTTTCTGTTTATTGCATCTTGTATATTTGAAATTAAAAATTCACTTCTTTTGAAACATTTGCTGCTCTCTGTTAGCTGTTGTAATCTGACACCAGAACTGCCAAGTGTTACAAAGACACCTCAGAGTCAAACTTTCAGAAATAGTGGATTTACTTTTCCACATAGAAAGTCAAAAACATGATTAGAAAGAAAAAGATGAAAAGTAGAAAAGAAAAGTCACTGTGGTGAGATCTGAAAGAAACTGGATGAGCTGATCCTGCTTAAGGTATCCTTTCCTAAAGGTTTACTGTGTGTTACTTTCATACATGAGATTAATCAAAATATTAAGAGACACACAGTGAGAGGGGTAAGATTATCTGTCTAATTGTCTAAGCTGATTACTTAGACCCCTTTCACCATCAAAGGAGAGGGACAGGCATCTCCAAAGGATATTGTGCTGTGTGCTTCACACAGGGTGATTCCATCAGTGTAGTCTCTTCTCTCCAGTCTCTGCAGGGGAAAACAGCTGGGAGTATTTGTAAAGCCAGTTCTTTGTGTATTTATCAGGCAATGGTAAAAAAGAGAAGTTTACCATCTACTTCTGATATAAGGTATGTGGGGAAGACAATGCAATCATTGGCTATATAGCAAGTGGCTGATAGTTACATGAAGAAGCCTTGTTTTCTTTCTCAGCTAAGAACAAATATATACTGAAAAAGATGAATGATAAGGGTATGTGGGAGGTGGTTGAAGGCTTGAGCAAAGCCACTTTGTCAAATACTTGTATGTGAAAGTGAAAGATTGTGGAAAAGGTCCAAATAGTGTCAGCATAAAGTTAAAATGAGATTTCATAAGAAAGTAGCAGAAAATTATTTGGCATGTTTTAAGAGAGATTATCTTGGAAATGACAGAAAATAGCAACTAAATTTCTATTTTAAAGGATTAACAAATACATTAACCATCCGTAACAGAAATATTAAGAATCTCTGACATACAAAAATGTTATAAGCGTAATATTTCTAGAGAAAAAATCTAACTCTAAATGATTCTAATAATGAAGTACTTATTAATTTCATCAGTAAATACATCCACATACAAATGTAGATAGATAGATAGATTGGTAGATAGATCTTACACAAATTAAATACAGCCTGCTCAAAATATTTCCCTTAAGAATATATTTTCAACACTCCAGTGCTGATCTATAGAACAATGATTTTTCAGCAAATGAAAGACTTTGATGAATGTAACAGAAATTGATGTCAACTTCTAATAAAAAAAATATTCATATATCATTATACAGACTGCTACTAAACAAAGTATTTCCTTATTTTCTGCATGTCAGATTTCCTATGAACAGTGTCTTTCAGCATTTTTCAAGGTTAGTCTAGCATCATTTCAGTGCCCACGGTCTTACTGGAACTCTACCTCAATCCAGCAATGAGTACAAAGGGTGATACGGAGTTCTTTACGAGAACTGGAATTATAGTCCACAAGATCAGTCTAAGGATTCACCATACTATTACCCATTGAACCTACACATATATTAATTTTCTATTGAAGAAACACAGATTCTTGTACATGATGAAGAGGCAATAGCCTCAAACTCTCAGATTCTTTCAGATTCTTCCAGAATCAATTGTGTCTTGAGGAATAGAGATTGCTGTTTATCCAGATCAAGGATGAGTATTTCAGTTATCTCCTTTGTACCTGCAAACATCATCCAACAGCAACTTTAATCCTCTGCAAACAACACCTATGCATGTAGCAATACAATACACAGTGAGGCACTTGTTGGATCACTTTCTACATGTACCATGAGAATTGCATTAGGATTTAGCATAAAATGATGCTATTATGCTGATTGTACACTATAGACTATGGAAAAGGATTACTGAGCAGAAAGGCTGGGATTAGGTTTGGCTTTTAAGAATGACTTTTGAATGTGTGGGCCAGCATAGCTTTCTGGGGATGTCTGAGGGGGTTGGAATTACAGCTGTAAACCCATCTGTTCTCCACTGTTTGTCATTCTCAACAATCTATGAATAGCTACCATGAAGACCTAATCAATTTTAATCAGAATTACCTCGATCATCTTAAACTGCTTTAAAAATTAAAAGCTTTGCTGACATGACTCCATTTTACTGCATGTGGTTACCGAACACAAGCTGTTTTAGAGCCATACCTAGGTATAGAGGGAAGGGAAACTTCCATAGGTTGGAAGTTTCTGTCAACTTGAAATGGGTCATTGTTCTTTGGTGCAGTTGCAGGGCTCATACATGCTTGTGGGTGCATTGTTTGGCCAATACCTATAAACGGTGAGAACATTAATAGACACTAATCAAACTCATCTCTGCTGATTTCTGTCGCTTCTTTGTCACCAATTTTTTTTACTGTTGCTTCTCTTCCTTTCTACATATCCTCCCCAACTCTACTTGAAATGCAGAAGGAAACCTAGTACTTTTCTTAGGCCTCTAAATGCCATTGGTATTTGGGTGGTGTTTCTATGCATTCTGACAAAGTGCAAAATAAAAACATTTGTAAAGCTCTTCAAAGCAGAGCAGCATATTAAAAATGTTTATTCAATTCTTTTCTTAGCTTGAAAAAATTGCAGTGAGAGTTATTTCTTTATGTTTAATATGTTTTTAATTATTTAAAGCAATCGTATTTACTGTATCATTTGGTAAAACAGATTTATGTTTACTTTCATCACACAGAAAAGATAGATCTATAAATGTAATAAATCTATAAGTGCTTCATAACCTTACACAGTCTTTATAGGTTGAAAGATAATCAATAATCATGACATAAAAACTGCACATGATTCATCTTTCAAATCAGCTTGCTTCTTCATGACACAATGCCAATAGATGTAAATGCCATGATCGATTTTTTATTTTTTATAAAAATACCTGGACTTGAAAGACTATTCATTAGAATTACTTTCCTAGGCAAAATTAACACTAGATAGATCTTCCATGCTCACTACACTTCACATGCTGTCAGATTGCAATATCCAATTATGCAGTCTTTGCTGTCTAGTGCAAAGTACTTCTGACTGCAAATTTAGCTGTATTTATACTTTTCTTCTGACAGTGTTTTCTATTTATAATTCATTAATGTGAGCAAGTGCTACTGAGGGGTTTTCTACTCAATGTAATCAATTATTGTTGAATAATTCAATAGATTGAATTTCATTTTAAATAAGCAGCTTTTCGTTTCTGAAGTGATTGTATCCCAGTGTCAAGCTTTTCTTGCTGAATCAGTTTGCTTGAGTTCAGACAGGCTTCAAGATGTTTGTTGTCCTGGTGACATCCTTCATAGTATCATTTCAGCAAAATTAAAATGCCAAATAATCAGGAATTTAAATTTATCCATGCAGGTATTATTTCAGACAGGGCTCTCAAAACCAAGATTTATATTTACATTAGTATTTTTTTACTGTTGTTTATTCTGGACTGAAAATCAGGTCAAAATGTATCAGGAACAGTATTTGAAATTATTTCTTCTTTTTCTTCTTCTTCCCCTGCCCCCGTTTCCCTTGAAAATTCAGAGAATTATGGTGACAGCGTAACATGGAAAGTCGCTCTGTAATTCTCATTTGGGAAGGGAAATTTCCTCTAGCTACTTAAAACCCTCTTTGCCTGAAGATATTGCAGTTTTGGCCTAATAATGCTACTCTACTGAATGCAGAAAAAATGCACTAGCATGATTAGTAAGATACTAAATGGCTAAATTATAACTTAATTTTAACCAGAAAAATGGTCAGTATCATCAGATATCAGCACACTGATTATATGTGCCTGAACTAGTGAAAGAAAAACTGACACAGAAGCCTTGTTTGTAAAATCAAAGTTTGGTTCAGAATGTGACTGTCAAGTGCACTGATTACAGGATCATTGCATTAGGCCCATCATATTTTATACTGAGCAGTTAAAAATACCATATAATTACTTTTTGAAATATCTCTGTTGGGTTTTCTTTCCCCCCTTAACAGAGTTTATA
>PYHW01009669.1:1163024-1176698 GCA_013186435.1 Turdus rufiventris | reverse complement strand
TCATATACAATGAAATATATACTTAATACAATTTTTAGTTTTATTGTTTCTCACTCAAGAATTTACACTAGCTGTACAATAAATTACACAGAGGATGAAATATGGCAAAATATTACCTTAACAGATGCGACTAATTTCAGATATTAATCTAATACATATTTGTTTAGGGTTTAATAATGCATGCCATGTACCCCAGAAGCTGGGCTGGTGCACGTAAATAGACACTGTCTTGGGATTATATATGCTGGGTTACACTACTTCAATTCCAGTAGACATTCCTTATGCTGTGGACTATGTAATAGCAATAAATAACTCTACCATGGTCATTAGATTGAAGTTCTTTTGAAACTTTACTCTTCTCTTGTTTAAGATATAGGTAGCACTCATATTTTCATTCAAAACGAATGCAAATAAAAGACTGTTCAGGAACTTGAACTCTCTATCCAGAGCACATTCAAGTAGATATGTCTGTAGAGGAAGTGTGTGTGAATGAAAATAAGGAGAAAAAAGCACCTTGTAAAGCCTGATCAGCCTTCCTGCAAGAACATCAGATATAAGGAATTTGAAAACTATCGGTGTCGTTATTTGAAGAATGCAGTCTACACTCAGACATGAAAAGCTATGTATGCATTTTTTGTAAATAAAGAGAATTCTATAAACTATATTAGGCATAGCACCAACTGTTGCTCCTAACTGGGATAAACAAAATGCCCCAGTTTCACTTTAGCTCTCATGGAAAAAAGGGGGAAACTATGACATTTCTTTGAAGCTGGTATTTTCACAGTCTGGAGCCAAATATGTCTGTTGGTACATAATTTGCTTCTGAGATGACTCCTGACAATTAGGCCAACTATTACCTTTTCAAAATGTCTGACAGCGACTATTTTCTTGAAAATAAGAGCATGGTGGGTAAGGGGAGGAAGAGGACTAGTCCATCTTTGGACCTTGCTGTAGGGTGGGGCTGAGCCATGTGAGCTTTGACACATTTCTGGATGTGGTACTCTGGCAATGGGCTGTTTCAAATAGCACAAATGTAGATAAGATAATTGGTGGTGAATTTTCTACTCTTTCTGGGCTTCAGCAAGTCTGAGTATTAAGCCTTTTAGGATTCTATGAAAATTTCATTTCTTCTGAAATAATTTTTTTACCAACCCTTCCCAAATTGAGTAGAATTTATTCTACAATAAAAATAACACTGTACATGTGCTAATACCATAATATAAAGCCTAGAGACAGAAAGTGCCCTGTAACAGACTGCAACTCAATACAATTCATATGCAAGGTAAGTATTACAAATATCCAGAGATTTTAAATTTTCTTTAGTTTTAGATTAATCTTGAGTAGTACCCACAAAAAATTCTTCTGCTAAAATATGCATACAAAATGGTACTTTTTATTCACATTTAGGAATTGTGCTATGAAATATCAATTGAATTTCATAATTTGTCATTGACAGAAATCAGGACAAAAAGAATTGTTTCAGTGTGCTATATATGGAGACAGCATCCCATCCTGTAGAGTAAAAAAATATCTTATACTAACTTATAATTCTTATAATAATAAACTCTTTCAGGTTCAAATGACCGATATAGTTTGATATTTTATTAAGTCTAGTAAAAGTTTTCACTAGTGGCATAGCCCTCCAAAAAAGCTGAGGAACAGCATTTATTAACCTCAAACTATAAAATCATCTTACAAGACAAAGCTGGACAATAATTTAAGTTAGCTACTATAGTTTGAAATTTGTTGCACATTCTTGGAACATATGCAGTCACTCCTAACTATGTGTGGATATGCAGTCCCAGTGAACTTAGTCCAGAATTAATCTGGTTTTAAAACTTACTATCTAAACAGATAAATATCTTGTCCAAGGGATCTGATCTGAAAATCTCTGTCATTCAGAACATAAATTAACAAGAAATATAGTTTGACAAAGTAGTATTACTTAATTCTCATAATGAAAACAAAGGACCGATAAACACAGCCTCTTCTTCCCTAGTTGTCCAGGTTATATTGTGTTGATACATTTTTTTCTTTAAGTAGAATGATTGACAAGAAAATAGGATGACTCCCCTATTTGTACGTGAAAGGTTTTAAAGAACAATTCTATAACTTTGAATAGTAGCAGCTGTTGGACTACCTAATATTTAGCTTTTGGGGGTCACTGTTCATTTAAATAGTGGTCAGTTACTTTCTGCTTCAGCACATCAATTTAAATAGATTACATTGAGATGAAAGCTGGTTAGTTGAACAGTTTTTTTACATTGAAGTACTTTAAAATAATTACATATTTTAAAATCTTAATTCCTCATGTTAAAAGTAGAAGCTACTTCTATCAATCAACATGAAAAATTTCCCCATGGTGGTGAGCTAGGTAAGTATTCTATGATCACACTGAATAAAATATGAAAGAGTGGTATAAAGTTTAATCATCCTGTTTCCTCAATTTCCTTCCTTCCTTTCATCAGCAGCCACTGGGGGAACAATTCACTTTTCTGCTTTGTGGAAAGCTCAGGCTAAGGATTTTCTGAGCTCTTTTAATTACTCAGTTTAAGCTAGAGATGCCAAAGGACCCACTAAGCAACAATAAGGGGTAATGACTTATGCATAGAAAATTGAAAAGTGTTCATCTTGGTAGAACAAAGGAGAATAAAACAGAACAAATGGCAAGTAAAATTGAAAACACAGAAGAAAAGAAGGTGAGCTATATAGATTTCAAAAGCAATCTATCGCTGCAATTAGAAACTATGCATTAAATCAATTTTTAGCTCTTTTGAGGAATTGAAAGCCACAAGGGTAGTTCAGAGTACTGTAGCTACTTAATAGATTATTGATTTTCAAAAAAACAGATAGGACATCTTTCACGTACAGCTATCCAATTCACAGTTAAGGTACTTTAACATTTCTTTTCCTTTTTTCCCTCCCCCCTCTTTTTGCTTAGTTGACTGTTAATTGTACTTTGGTTTAGTATTGAGGCAACAAATCCATGATTGCTTTTGGGAAGCATTGTCTCCCAGGCACATATTGTTCAGGATGTCTAAATGAAACCCTGATAAAACTTTAGCAATCTTTCCTATAGCTATAAAGTTATAAGAGAATATGAAAATATTTTGAGTTCTATTGAGAGTATGAGTGCTATTTCAATGTTTTGGTCTTCTTTGCTACCTCATCCTTCCAGCAAGACCTGGATAAAATCTCCCTTGGTTTCCTGGTCACCTGCAGTAGGAAGGGTAGTCACACTGGGAAGAGTGGCTGTTAGAAATTCCTGATGCACTTATGGGATCACTAGACCATGACAATAGCCAATTCTGAGCCACTTTCATGCAGGGGGGAAGAAAAAAATCCTTAAACTGATATTATAAAACATAGGGATAATGCAAAAAAACATTGCCTTTTACATGGAGTCCAGAAAAGAGGAAAGTGCCAAAAGTCACAAGTCCAATAGGGACTTTGATTGTTTTTGTCAATGTTACATGCAAAAAATGCAAGACTTTTTGAAGGAACTATTTTAATTACATTATGTTTCAATACTAATGATATTTCTGTCTATTGGAAACCTAAGCATTTGGACCCGAGGCAAATAAAAGCTTACTCATTAATAGGCAAGATAGCATGATAATTTCCATCTAAAGCAAATTATAGAAAGATTCATGCTTAAAATATAGCTTATGCAGTGCTGATATTTGTATAGACACTTTGATTTTCTACAACATACAGTTGATTTTCTACTACAAAATATGCCTAACTGCACATGTGACCTGAAGAAAAATCTGTTCAAAGCTACTAAGAGCAGAAGTAACTAGGCAAAAAATGTTTGAACTTTAGGAAGTTATTCTAGAGAGGAGTTATTATGTTTATTCCATATTGATATTCCTGAATATCCAATATTTTTTGCTGTCTTAAATAGGGTGCAAGAATGGGAAAACCTTTAATTTGATTCATTCTGTCAACCTTACCATTAAAAGTGAATTTCTAAAGCTAGTTTGAAATCAGTCACTTTTTTGATTACCATTATTCTCTCAGTATGACTACAAGGGCATAATTTCAAACGTACAGAAATATATTTGAGCTAAGAACTTACCTTTAATTTTAATATATCTCCAAAAAGAAAGAAACTAATTTAATTTGAGAAGCTAAACATTTCATTCTGTTTTTACTTTGTGCTTTCTTTGATGGCTAAAGCAGTTGCCCAGCAAGAACATGACCCACTATACCCTGTACTTTTAGTGGAATTAAATGATCTGATATATTTCTACAAAGCTGGTTTTATTTTGTTTTGTTTGTTTGGGGGTTTTTGTTTGTTTCTTTGTATGAGACAAATCTCTCTTGGACTGCCCTTTCAAAAATAGTTTCAGAATTTTTGTTTTCATTTTGTTTGGATGTAGCTTCCAAAATTGAGTTTTCATTATGACTTTCTCTTCAAGTAGCTTTATTTAGTACCTGTAATGCTAAAAGCAAATGCTTATTTATCTTGTTTAATAACTTTATTTTTTTTGAATAGAATGTTTGGTTTCAGCATCTTAAGTCTGCTGAGGGATGAGCTTTTTTTTTTTTTTCCTCTCTTCCAAAACTGGATTCCATTACGAGCAAGTACTTCACTGCATTTTTGGACAGGTACTGTGTTTTCTCTATGAAATTAGTTATTTTATATGCTGTATGATTAGCCATGACAATACCGGCTCACTGCCACTGTATGAACCTTAGTCCCAAAATTGTAAAGAAAATATTTTTTCTTTGTTCTTCTATATGGGCTTTGCCCTTTCAAAAATACATGACAATAAAATCACTCATTTTTTAGAAAACAAAACTTTGTCATTTTTCTCATCTAGCATAGTACATCATATACCATTGAAGTAATTATTATGTCATGGTTTTCTTTGGAAATGCAAAATGGTGCTCAAAAATATAAATTCAATCTAACCATTTGAAATGCCAAAGTAATTTTTCATTGTTAGTTCTTTTCATTGAATTGAAACCGCCTTCTTACCTAAAGTAAGGTGAGAACATTAGTTTCTCTACTGATATGGTTCTGTGTCCCATTTCTGCAGAAATATTTCTGACTAGTCTTGAGTTTACTTTGCTAAATAGGTATTTAAATTTGTCATCTAAAAACAGTGTTTAACAGAAAGATGATAAAAGCAGCATTGAAAATTAAAAATATTAAAAATATTTAAAAATATTAAAAATATTTCTCCTGATTTCTTGCACACAAGGTTTTCAGATAGATGTGTCTGTTTTAAAAGCTACTTTTTATTTATTTATGCTGAATTTTTCAGTACAAAGGGGACTGAAGGGTGGCTCTGGCCTTTTATTGAGGTTACACAAGAAGCACCCAACCACATCAGCTGAGCATATTTGGCAATAAACTTCATCAGTCAAGTGCATCAATTGGCCTTATCTCTACAGAAATAATCTTTTAAACTATAGAGCACTAGTAAGCATTACACTTTTATTGTGATTCTGCTGTAACTTACAGGTGTCATATTCTTATAAGTGTGATTTTTATCTGTCCTGCAATTTACTTATACAGCTGTATTCCTCACTAAATTAAAATTCAGTATAGCATAAAAAATTAAAATTCGATATTAAGCATCACAATTTACTCAGGTAGATAATTTTTAAAAGACTGGTCAGAAC
Organism: Turdus rufiventris; assembly: GCA_013186435.1. NCBI lineage: Eukaryota > Metazoa > Chordata > Aves > Passeriformes > Turdidae > Turdus > Turdus rufiventris. The sequence continues at coordinate 1,171,061 of PYHW01009669.1, read as the reverse complement.
ATATTAGACTCTGATAAAGCCCTAAAGGAAAATCCTCCCGCTCCCATGTTAGCACTGTTCACTTATCTCCCTGCAGTCCCATCCAAATTTACATGAGGGAAATAAATGAATGTTATCAGACAACTTGGAAGCATTCAACTGTACTAATAACCAGTTGTAGCATTTAATGTTCACATGTAAAGAATGGAGAGGGAGAAAAGCTTTTGTTCATGTGGATTTTCAAAGAATGAGTTTCAAAAGGAAGTTTGCATTTTTAATGCAGCCTTACCTCTCTGAACAGAAGTATGCCATTCTCAAAGTAGCCTACTCCACTCCCCATCTAAGGCAGATTTAGCACTTACAGTTCAAAAGACTCTAACATGGAAATTTTACATTGACAAAGAATCATAATTAAATGCACAAATACGAACACAATTAAGCTAGAGTAGACAAGTGGTGAAGAATTCACAAGTTGTTTTTAATTTTTTTATTAGAAGATTAAGCTTTCTTGGGAAAGCTATTGTCTGGTGGGTTGTTTTAAACTTAACCAAAGTAATTCAGTAAAAATTCCTCTGCTATATGTAGACATCAATTCAAGCTGTCAAAGTGCAGTGTATTTACAGTATTTTTTTGTATCATATATAAGGCTAGTTATTTTATTTATAACATTCCTGTGAAGAGGGAAGTATCTCCTTTCACTAGACAAAATGAAGAGCCACCTGCTTTAGTGCTGCTGGGGTTTTGCTTTGGTTGTTTCTTTTGTTTTTTTTTTTTTAACTTTTTCAAAATGACACAGAATAGTTCTATCAAAGAATCATAGAGCAGTTTGGATTAAAAGGAACTTCTGGTTCCAACCCCCCTGGCATGGGTAGCTGAACCTTCCCCTAGACCATGTTGCTCAAAGCCCCATCCAGCTTGGCCCTGGACCTTTCAATAATGAGGCATCCACATCAGCTCTGGTCAAGAAGCCCACACCGGAGAGTGGCTTCTCTGGGGAAGCCCTCACTGGATGAGTGTCCCAGCAGAACCTGTGACCCTGTGGAGAAAGAAGCAGATGTTGGAGGAGCTTCACTGGTAGGACTTGTGACCCTGTGGGAAAACCATATTGGAGCAGTCTTTTACTCAAGGACTGCACACTATGGAAGGGACCCACACTGAAGTAAGGGAAGAATTTGAGATGTCCTCCCCCTGAGGAGGAAGTAGCAGCAGAGACCTGTGATAAATTAACTACAACTCCCCTTCCCTTGCTCCACTTTGGTGGAGGAGGAGGAGGTAGAGAATTCAGGAATAAAGTTAAGTGCAGAAAGAAGGAAGGTTTGGTTAGAAGAGGGTTTTAAATTCATTTGTTTTTCTCATTATCCTGCTCTGTTGAATTGCTAATAAATGAAATTATTTTCCCAAAGTCCAGTTATTTTGCTTGTGTTGGGAACTGCTGAGTGGCCTCTGTGTCCTTATTTCAGCCCATGAGCTTTACTCTTCCTGTCCTGTTGGTGGAGAGGGAATAATAGAACAACCTGGTGGGCACCTGATGGCCAGCCCAAGTCAACTCACCATTGATTTGTGCCAAGATTTTTCAATGCTGACAATAAGATCATGACTTTCTGGCTGCCCAGCTGGGTCATCATCCATGATAATTTATTAGAGAAATATGCCCTGATTCCTTTGTGGAGCTTCACAGCGGTTTTCCTGTTGTTTCCCAATAATTCACCAGGCCCTGGTTCTTTCATGTTCTGAAAAACTCCACTCATTTCCCCTTTTAAAAGGCAGACATTGGAACAGGCAGCCTGAAACGTAATATTTTATATGTATTAAGAGACAGAATTAAATGAACTGTTTAATAGCACTGTATTAACCAAAGTGGAAAATAATGCTGAATATAATGCAATCCCCTGATATAAGTTAAACTACTTGGAAAAGAAGCATTTTGATCTTTTTTTAATAGTACATACAGTAATAATGAAAACTTGAATTCTGTTTATGAGTTTAATTCATATAGTATCAAGAATCTTCGAAACATTTTCAGCTCTGAATAAGGAATATATGACTTACCATTAGGAGCTTATGATTAAAATACTACTTCTTCAAGCTGGCTTAGCTATTCTTATACATTATTACAGAACTGTGCTTAGGTTTGAATTTCTATTTCCCAGCTCTTAGCAGTCTTTATTTATTAATGATACATAACTAGTTTCAACTTTATATTTCTTTATCAAAATGCTTCAATGGACAATTTATTTTTATCTGCTTAAAATGTCTCTTTTCTACTGAAAATAAGTATAAGTATGTACATATATGAAGATTCAGTTAAATTTTCACCATCCAAGGTTCAACAGGTACCTCAAAGTGTCTCCTATAAGAAAGTATACTGCCAAATACCTTTTTGAAAACTCTGGTATTTTAAAACATTAGATAAATAATATAACTTTTCCATTAAAAACAAGAATACCGTGTCTAGATCTAATGATTATTTTATACGTCATATTTTCAAAGAAAATGTAAACTATGTGCTTCATGTATATATATGCAGTCATAAGTATTTTTTAGTCAATATGATTTGCTTGTTTACTTGTTTGTTTATTTCATTTGTTCTTTTCATTGAGAGCACACAGAGTCCAGTAATAAGGGAATGCACTGAGGTCTGCAATGCTACATACTGGGCTACAGATCTACCAATATATTTTGCATTCATATACATTCTAAAGGATAATGAAAAAATACATGTACAAATGTCTCTGCAAAGCTCAAAAGTCTATCAAGAGTATTTTGGAAAATCATGTGGCTGCCAATAGCAGTGTTCTTTGAAAGCTAAAGCATTATTGATTACTAATCACTTAAACAGATTTTTAATTTTTTCTTTAAAAATTCAACAATGTGTATGAAGACAAGAGGGAAAGCTTTTAGAAAGAAAACCACAGAATTACATGATGCATATATAATAAAATGCATCTTTCAGAAAAGGCAAAGACACAGTACCTACTATTATGTCTCAGAGGAGGTATCAAGACCCAATGAAAAACAGATTCTAGACTTTCTTTTATCTGAATTATCTGTCAGTTGTGAACAACAAAACCTATAGTGATTAATTAAATACTATAACATCTACATTACCTATTTATGTGTAAGGGATTCTTCTGCACTAAACAAAGTAACTTGGTTGACTCTTTTTCAGTGTCACTATTAAAGAAAGAAAAAAGAAACATAAAATAAATAATTTGGAAAGGAATTACTGAACACCTGGAAGATATTGGATTTTGGCTCAGTCAGACACAATTCAGCAATGAAAAATATGTTCTGTATTTGCAAGTCTTAGCTGAAAACCCTCTGTGTTGATGTCTCTGTGGGTGGGAGTACAGGACTTGTTGTATTACTCTGGGAAATAGTTCAACCTTAGACTTTCAACACCTCATATAGCATGTTATAATTTAGAACTAAAATCTTAATTTAAGAATGACTTGTAAAGATAGCCTTTCATATCCACTTGGCAAATGTTTTTCTCCCACTTTATAGTTTAATAACAAAGGGGAGAAACATATTAATTTGAAGCAGTCATAGATGACACATATAGATATATTAGTGTAATATTTTCAATAATTATTAATTTTAATAGTATTAAACTCTAACACTGAAATTTTTCTATCTTGGTATTTTTTAATATAGACATATATCCATCTCTGTTCTTCACCCTATAGTCTTATATTTGCAAATCTAGATCCATTTTAGAGCACACAGTAATAGATACTCTTTTGGTGAGACTCACCAAATGAGTGAGGCTATCAGGATAGTCAATAAAAGTGGCAAAAAATAAGGTTTTCTAAGTAAGATCTCCAAAGTCAGTGGTTGTAGCTAGCACTAAGATAGCAGCTTTGTGAGATGAGTGCAAGCACAATTTGGAGACATGTTCATTATCTTAGAAATCAATTGAATTGTAGAATGCTAGAATAGATGGATTAGACATATAAAGGCATCTATCTTGGACTGAACCATAGTCTGTACAAAACAAATTGTTTTGAAAATGGTGGGAAAACTGTACTCCATTAGATGAGAAAAATCTAATTAGTTGTGCTTTTTATAAAAGACAAAAGTATGACAGTTTGAAGTATTACTGTTTTTCCCATGTAATGTTCCACATTTTCTACAATCTTAATTTTCACTATTCTTTCCCCGGATAGCATAGTGCTATGATTCTTACTCTTTATTTCTTTAGAAAAAAGAATGCTTCAAATATGGCAGTGCTTTTTTTTTTTTTCCCTCTCTCTTTTCATTAACTTTTGCTTTTGTTTTTAACATTTGGTAATTTTAGTAATATAGTAAGCAAATCTTAAATATTCTATCTATCAGTGTGCTCAGTTGTACTGGATTTGCACAGCCTGGTTTTGGGCAGCAGAGCCAACAGAGGTGGCTTCTGTGCGAAGCTTCTGGAAGCTTCAACCATGCCCAGCAGAGCCAATCCCTGATGGCTCTGAGGATGGAAACACTGCTGGTCAAAACTGAGCCAACGAGAGATGCTGGTAACACCTCTGTGATGGAATATTTAAGAAGAAAATCAAAACAAAATCAAACAGTTTTTGCTTCTAACCAGAGAAGAGGAGGAGGTGGGAAAACGTGAGGGAAACAACATGGAGAAACCAAGGTCAGTGCAGAAGGAGGGGAGGAGGTGCTCCAGGCATTGGGGATGAGAGTGAGTGCAGGCTGTGGTGACACCATGGTGAAGCAGCTGTGGCTCTGCAGCCCACAGGGATCCATGGGGGATGGAGAGATCCACCCACAGCCCATGGGGATCCATGGGGGATGGAGAGATCCACCCACAGCCCATGGGGATCCTTGGGGGATGGAGAGATCCACCCACAGCCCTTGGGGATCGACAGGGATGCAGAGATCCACCCACAGCCCTTGGGGATCCACAGGGATGCAGAGATCCACCCACAGCCCATGAGTGCTGCTGGTGAGAGTGGACCCACACTGGCAAAGTTCTCAGAGAACTGCCCTGTGAGAGGGACCCCAGGGTCTCACAGGGGAAGGACTTCTCTCCCAGAGCAGTGAAAGGAAACCTTGGGTGATGAACTGACCCAAAAACCCCCATTCCCCGTCTCCCTGAACTGACAGTGGGGAGGAGGAAGGGGCTGGGGGCAGGAAAGGTGTTTTAAAGGCCTTTTTACTTTTCATTATCCTCCTCTGATTCTGTTAGTAATAAATTCACTTTGCAACTTAAATAGAGCCTGTTCTACCCTTGAAGTGCTTCTCCTGGTTCTTATCTCACAAACCCTTTGTTAATTTTTTTCCCCTCTGCTGCCCAGTTGTAGTAAGGGAGGGTGAGAGAGTAAGTGACCCTGATGGGTGACTGGCATTGGGCCAGTGTCAAACCACAACATCAGTTTATTGCAAAAAATTAATCAGCACCACTATTCACAGCTGGAGGGATACATAGATTAGGAAATTCTGTCTCAGCATACACTGTCAGTGCTCCAAATCTTTAAAGCTTTGTGAGCTGACTGGATAGATTTTTTTCCTTTTAATGAATATAAATCGACAAGGCTCTTAAACACCAAAGCTAGTTTGGATTTGAGCAAAAAGTATAACAAAGTCTTTTAAAAATAGAGAAAACAGAGCAACCAAAACCTACAGAACAGAACTAAAAAAAAAAAAAGGGACAACCCAGAGGCTAACAACAAGGACAAGGCCAGCATACAAGTTTTACTTCTTACTTTCTGATACCCAGTCACATAATGTTAAAAAGAACATAATACACAGTTCATAAACTACAAATAAAACAGATAATATCTGTAATGGTCATCAGCTTGTCACAGAGTTTAGAACTGAGTATAATTTAACAAAGGAATCATAATTTTAACAAAGGAATCAGTCGTGTTTACTTTCTTGGTGGAGGCTGGTTGATAAACTCAGCACAGAGACTGCGGAACAGTCTCCCACACTCCAAGAGAGAGATGTACAAGATGCTGGACTTTAGAACAGTTGCTCCACATTTAAATGAAACTTAACTTGCCGCTACCTATAAAATACCTGGAGACAAGCAAAAGTCTTTGTAAACCAGTCTGAGTCTGTAGATACTTCTAGAGAATATGAATTCTCTTGATGCCAGAAACTTAAATATCATCCTTAGAAACACAGTTGACAAGTACCCAGTAGGTTTATTTACTGGAGCATTGTTTGTTTACTTAACTTCAGCAGTGCCTAGAATCTCCAGTGAATCATCTTGGGTCCCCTGAATTTCACCCTCCATCCACAAAACACTAAAATTATTCCTTCACTGGTAAAGATACTGCTTTGAAAAGGTATGTAATAACCCACCTAATTTAAGAAAAATGTCCAGTGTCTTACCTGACAGAAAGGTCTAAAATGTTTCTATTGTCAATGAGGCAGAGAAATTACCTTTCATACAAAACAGATGCTGTCATAATCAAATTATTTCCTGTTTCTAAAATGATGTCCTGGACAAAAAACAAACAAACAAACAAACAAACCCAAACAAACAAACAAACAAACAAAGCCTTTACTATTTCCTAATCTTTATTGTTAATCTTTGACTGTGAAAATAATCAAGAGCTTTAATGGTATCATTATATTTTAATGTAAACCAAAACATCTTTTTCTGAGATTGATTCCTTGTTCTTTTGATCTTTCAGATCTCAAGGGACTACAACCTAATTAAAATTATAACTAGTTTTCATAAAAATATATTACATTGAATAATGTTCCAAAAGAACATCTCATTTTTATTTTTCCTTGTGTAAAAGACATAATTTTTTTTCTCAGCATTAAATTTTAACAGTGCAGATCTGATCATGGATAAGGCTCCAAAGTCTGAGGTGGTTCTTGATAAGTTGTTCCATTAGATTCTCTCAAGTACAAAACTGTGAAATTAAATCATTTTACAATAAATGTACTTCAAAAGACTCATTAAGGATTAGATTATAAACCTTTCATTCCCTTTGATATAAAGATATTTGAGTTCAGTCCCTTTAAATTAACTTATTGTTTTAGCAACACCAGATAATTGCTTTTATTATTAAAACTTGTTTTAAATAACCACAATAACTCTTTTCTCCTAAATAAATAAAATAAAGAAAAAATTTAGAATTAGAATTAAAAAAAAAAGTTGACAGTTCAGGCAACTAGGAAAGTGTTTCTTTCTATGTGTCCCAGTAGAGGACTAATAAATCCATAAAGTTATTCTATTGAATGGAAACAGATTACTTAGTTTTTTTTAAATAAAAAATACATAAATACATAATTTTTTCAAAGATGACTAAATATTTAGCGTCAGAAAGATAAGGCCCTAAGGCCAAGATTTTGGACATATTTTTTATTTACTTTCTTTGAATAAGTTAACATATAAGTAATTTTACATTTTGATCTAGAATGGATCCAACAAATAAGAAGATATTGCTCTATACAATATAAAATAGTAATAAGTTTTCTTAAAGCTCAGAGATATCATCCTCCATCCCTGTACTAAATGGCAGCAGAAAGAAATACCGCTAAGTACAACAGTGTCCCAGCAGTTTGTGTACAGGACTTAAGAATAACAGTGTCAAGAATATCTTGACCTTTTCCTCAGCACTGTGAATGGTACCTGAATATCCCAACTCATCGTAGTCTTCGTATCCACTTTCTTTTGAGGATAAAAGAAAAAAACAAAACTGTATCTTCTCTTTTTCAGAGATGCAAAATGCATATAGCAGAAAGAACACGCTTTCTGCTTATTATTATCATGGTTATATTCCTACAAGAACTTTTTACGGGCAAAATGTAGAATGTAAAGATTCTAGATGGATGACAAAACCTTTTTCATCTAGTAACAGTAGCTAATTTAGACTGTCTTTGAAAAGAAGGAAAAATCAATATACCAATCAGAATTTTAAAAATCAGGCTATGGTGAAAAAGAAAATTTCCATCTTACAGTCCATATAATGTCACTTGCTGGAGGGAATAGTTTAGCATGAAACCTTAAAGTGATTACTGTTCCCCAAAAGCAGAAGAAAGAATATACAGTTATTTCACAATTATAAGCCGCACCATTTTGATTAAAATTTTGGTCTG
>PYHW01009669.1:1133047-1153379 GCA_013186435.1 Turdus rufiventris | reverse complement strand
AGTTGCTCCAGCCAGGGGGAAGAGCCCAACATTTCTTACCAAGATAAAAACAGAGGTTTTGGGACACTAAGGTAGCCCCTTTCTACACCGGACTTCAGAGGAAAACCGGATTTCTCCACATCACCACTGGACCTTCACAGGGAAACTGCACCTTGTACAGGAGCACTGCTCCAACTGAATCACATCTGTCACTGCAAGAGAACTGCAGCCACCATTTAAAGGAACTGCTACCAACACCCTGCCTGACGGGGTGTCAGGCTGTACTCTGACTTTGTCAGGGTTTGGAGCTTGTTTCTTTGTAGTACTGTATTTCTATTTTAATTTCCCTAGTAAAGAACTGTTATTCCTAATTCCCATATTTTTGCCTGAAAGCCCCTTGATTTCAAAATTATAATAATTTGGAGGGAGGGCGTTTACATTCTTCATTTCAAAGAGAAGCTCCTGCCTTTCTCAGTAGACACCTGTCCTCCAAACTGAAACAGCAACTTTTCATTCTTTGTCCATGTATAAGCCGCACCTGATTATAAGCTGCACTTCAAGTTTGGATCAAAATTTTAGTCTAAATGGTGCAGCTTATAATTGTGAAATTACTGTACATGTTTTCTGGAATCAGAGCCAAATATATCAACTTTCAGTATATAGGCTGCTCTGAAACATGAACTGTATATAAAGAAAGTAAATGCAAATGCAAAAGAACATAATGTACTCTGACAGAAGAGGGGGTCCAAGTATATACTGCTTTTTATTGGCTACTATTAAGAATAAACTGAAAGCAAAATTCTACTCTCCAAGTTCTTTGACAGTGGTTGGTTGAGACAGGAATAAAATAAAATAAATAAACAAATAATAATTTCAAGACTTATAGGCTTTGGTTGTGTGCTGTTGGGCAGAATATGTTTTAATGGAATTTGGATCAGTCCTAGAATAATCCTACAAATTCAGGTAATACAATTTCACAGACTTGCTGTGTTCAGAGGTACTTCCTCTCTTAGATTATATATTTGTATTTTCCTGACTCTGAGTAACAGAGTATATACTAAAGAGGAAATTTGCAAACACTGGTCCCTGCTTCAGAATCAAAATATTATAAATGTAAAACAAGCTGCTTCAAAATATGAAAAAAAAATTGTGAATTGTTTAAAATAATTTCTTGCACACAAGAATCACAAAATCTATTATTATGTAGTATAAATATTAAATAAACCAAATAAGTAAATTATTCATCCTGCTATTAGATGCAAATCTCCCATCTCCAGCTGATTTTCTTTCATGTTTGAACTTCCTAGATCTTTTAATATGATTTTTTTTTCCCAGCCTAGCAAACATTTTCCTCAGATGGCCTTTTATTTTTCACCTTCACAATTTGTTTCGTTCCTTGAACAATAGTCCTCTTATAGACTGATTCCAGAATCTTTCCTAATTCAGGATCTGATCAAAAAGTGCATTGAAGTCAGCTGTAATAATCTTTGTATTGGCTCTAGGCAGGTAATATAGAACAGGGTTAAAGATTAATACAGATGGACATTTCTTCCCAACCTCCACTACAACAGCCACATACTGAACAGAAAAAAAGAAAAAGAAAAAGTAAAAATCCAGTTTTAATGAAATAAAATTGTTCCCAAATTCAGGCTGAACTTACAGAGGTATTTTGCCTAAAAACATGGGGTTTATTAAAGATGAGAAAAGGCATCAACACAGTCTTTATTTGAAAAATTGAATGGGTTTACAGCTGCAGTGCAGAATATTTTTGTGTCCCACTGACTAATGGAAACCCAGCTTCTCATGTTCTGCAAATCTGTCATTGCTTTCCCCCTTGCTTGCCTTCACTGACTCTTTCTACTCCTTTCACTGCTCTCCTTCTACTCTAACTAGAATCTCCCTTTAAATTCTTACAGCTTATAATATATCGTTTATATGTGTTAGAAATTAAACATCCTTGTTCTACTTTACTTTCTTGAAGGGTTTGTATCTCTTGTATATCTTGAAGTCTGTATCTCTTCTTATTAGTTAAGAATGACTAACTATGAATGACTGTCTAGTGAAATATTCTGAATATATTTCTACGTGAAAAATACTATTAGCTCTTGTTGGAAACTTTTTTTCCCCATATAACCTCCCTAAATCCTATACTCTGTGCAATCACATATATTATTTCAACTAAGTTCTGCTCAGGTTCAGTGGAAATTATTCCTCTCAGTCTTTTTTGTTAAATAAATTCTCCAAACCCTTCCCTTAACACTCTTGGATTAAATTAGCTGTGTTTTTTCCACCCAATTTCAATATTTGTTCTGTGAGATCAATAAACTGATTTTACAGCTTTAGTGGTCTGAGACCATGTAGACTATCTACAGTTTTGAGGGGCTTATCTGTCAGCTGGGCTCTGTTTTGTGCTTCCTTTTGTGCCTATTTGGAGATTTTTGTCTGGGAGTTCTATACTGCCATCTGTGACCTCACATGAAAGACATTCTCCAGTCATTAAACATGCTGATCCTTCACACGGGTAAGACATGGGCTGTACAACAGCAGACAGAAACTGACAGATGTTGCTGCCATAAATGACATTTGAGCAATTAAGTTTTAAAATACTTGACCATTTCATGTTCTGTTACTATACCCATCTCAGTAATTTTTAAGTATTTATTTAAGAGTCTCTGTGAGCAGCATATGGATGTAGATTTCTGTTGGAGTGCATATTGAACATCAGGGTGTTACTGCCAAAAACACCATATGCAGTTCCCTCTGTTGAAAGTGTTTATCTTAGCAGACTCAAGGTAAAACAAAATTTTTAAGTTTCTAAGAGTTATTATAAGCAAGATTACTTTAGTCCTCATAGAAATTCCTCATTGTCACTGTATTGTTTTTCCTTCTGAGCTTTCTTCTATGAAACTTTATTCTATAGATATATGACATCATTTACTATAGGTATATTTACTTTGCCTTTTCAATACACTTTCCTTCCCATTTCAGTTTAGCCCAAGTGCAAGAAAGGTTGAAGTGGAAAACAAGTATCTACTTGACTCCTGTTGCTTCTGTCCACACGTATATATACAATAGTGTGCTTGTTTCGGATGGAAGTGAGTTAATATTCTTCATAACAGCTCAAAAATTGCTGTGTTTTGGATCTGTGGCAAAAACAGTGCTGATAACATGTTACTGAGTGATGCTTATATAGAGTCAAGGTCTCTATGTTGCACACTGCACACCCTCAGGGAGTAGATTGAGGATGCACAGGAATCTGGGAGGCGACACAGCCGGGACAGCTGTCCCAAACTGACCTCAGGAATATTCCATATCTTATGGCATTGTGCTCAGCAAGCAGAACTATGGGGAATAGGGAGGAAGGGGGAAATTTCAGAGTTATAGTATTTGTCTTCACATGTATCTGTTATGTGTGATAAGGTCCCACTCTCCTGGAAATGGCTAAACATGTACCTGCCCATGGGAATTAATAAATTAATTCTTTGTTCATGTAACTTTTGGTTTACTTATTAAACTGTCTTTGTCTCAGTGCACAAATCTTCTCACTTTTACCCTGACTTATATTAGTTTTGTATTTTATATTACAATATTAATATATTATACTTTACCCCATCTCACTGCAGGAGATGTGAGCCAACATCTACATTTGCCAGGGCTCACACACAAAAAAATTATATCTACACATCAGCTGCCTTTTCAACAGTTAGAGCAAAGTTGCTGAAAGAAATACCATATAACATTTCCCTGCTTTGCCAGAGAGTACTAACATTATGCCATTCTTCCAGGGTTCTTCTGATGCCTACAGATTTTTTTATCTTTATTCTTTATCATCTTTATACTTTTATATATTTGTAGTTTTGTACACTGTTAATACATGGTTATAAAGCTCCTGGTATTTTTCCAACCCTTTCTCTTAGATTTTAGAATAATAAACGACCCCTCTGATCCATGCTTGGAATTCTGCTTGGTCTTATTCTTAAGAAGAAAAAAACTGACGACATTTTTTTTTCCACTAGATCTTAGAGGACATACCAAGAAGTGGTACAAAATCCCTGGAACAACTCCAGTGGAGCAGAACCTGGGAGAAATTACCTAAACAACTAATCGGACAATATATGTTAGAAGTATTAATTATATCTATGTACAATTATAACAATTGTAGAAATACTGTATCACATGTGCATATAGCCATATAGTGCATCTGAAAGTTTACAATTAAAGACTTGCTTTTATATTATCATTTTAATACTGTTTGGAAAGGTTTTGTGTTTTATTCCACTCAACACTTCATTGGCTCAACAGTCCCTACTTGTCACTTAGGAGAAAGGCAGAAAACACTACAGGGCAGTAGCCTTCACTCAGCCACTTCAGTTCAGTTAATGAAGTAAAAAAACATATTGGAATTTGCAGAAAATACCCCCAAAAGACTGGCTGTTGCCAGTTTTTACTTTTATTTGTTGCCTTTTTTTTGCATATTGGACTCTATGCTTGAATGTTGTTCTTGACATCGATAACCCATGGGAACAATTGAGTGATGATGTTCAAACAAAAAGGCGTGTAAACATTTGAAATTAGTTTAAAGTGACAAGTAATGATGATGGCATATCACATGAAATCTATAACCACTTCATGTAGAAGGTATAAGCATTCCCTTTCTCTATGTCTGTCAGCTCCATCTGTTTGTCCATCATCCATCCATCCATCCATCCATCCATCCTTCCTTCCTTCCTTCCAAGACACATTTAGCATATCATATCATGTGTCTGGTATTTTGATTTTTCTTTCCATCAGTAGACAGAAGTGAATACATAATTGTTGTTAATAATCTATACGTTTAAGTTTTTGAAGAAGTCTTGTCAAAAAAAAAATCTGTTAGTTCATTTTTGTAAGATTTTGCTTCATTGTTGTTGTTGTTAAGGATTTGTCTGTTTCCTTATCCAGAATTTATGTGCTTGCTCTTTGGGGATAAACGACCTTTTCAGCTGCATGATATACTTGACAATTCAGAGCTGCTGTAGCAGGTAATGAGGTTTCTGAGTCAACAGAAAGTTTTACTTACGAAAAAGGTTTGGGTTTTTTGTTTTCAGTGTTTCTGTTTGGGAGTAAATATCCAAGTGGTATAAGTATTTTGTTAATATGCTAACATAATATCAAGTATTTCCTATGGCTTCGAATATTTTTGTAATTTTATGCCATAATTCTAAAATAAAACTCCCTATGAACTTCACTCTGCTGGTATCTTTATAGACAGACCATGGAAAACAGGGCTTTTAAAATAGATGATAAATATTAATTACAATAAAATTATAACTATTTTTGTACTAGCCTGCCAGGCTCCAGCTGAAGTTCTGAATTGAAGGTTCTCCACAGAAAAAAAAAAATCTAGATTGATTTTATTTTCATTTTTAATTTACTTGTTTTTAGTTCTATTTTATTCAGAAGTCCTGGGTTCTGATGCCCTCTGAATCACTCTCAGGCAGAGAGAAAAGTAGTCCCTGGATCTTTTTTGATTAAAAGCAATATAAGTTTAATTTCAGCATGCTGCAATATATTTTAATTTTTGACAGCAGAGAACAGAATTTCAGTCACTATTCCATGCTTCAACTAATTTGAAGTGCCACTAATATTTGAGTGAAGTAGAATGAAGTTACAGTTGGTGTAAGACTTGGCAGCATAGCTTAACTATACTTTTCAAAGGTTTAACTTACCCTTTGTGAGACTTTGCTTTGTGACTAATGTACTTACCCAAATCTTACACAAACCTTCATTTAAAAAATAACAAACTTAAAATGCTCTGGAAATATATAGAAACAAAATTGTTACAGAAGGTCTACACAGGCCAATGTCATGAAAAAAATTAAATGCACAATTAATTGCTTTATTTCAAATAACGTCCTGGTTGTTGGACCTTAAGGCTCTTGATTACATGCTATTTTCTAGTTTGGTGTTTTTAAAATTTATTTAAGTGATCAAAAGAGTGGCTTTTAATTTGGTGTAGCTGCAGTAGAGTACATAGCCAAGACCCCCGAATAGTTAATACTACTTTTTATCTTTTATCATTTTCTTTTATGAGCTAAGGGATTGTTCATTCAAGTTCCCCTAATCCTCATAATATCTTGGCCATTATTACAAATCCTAGCTTTTTGGATAGCATTTAATTTCTTATGAATCTCATGAGTGCTGGAGGAATCTTTTTAAACGAAAATGAAGCATCACTTTTTGCCCAAGATTTCGCATGTAATTCAGTACTTTAAGTATCAAAAAACAGAGCCTATTAGCTATGTATTCAGTCTGACTACTCTTAGTTATGTTTTTTTTAATTTTGCAGATGTGTCCTATATACTCATAACAAGAGGTGATAGACAGTGTGCTATTATTTATTGTATTTATTATTATTATTTATTAATTAAATATTATTTCCTGGGAAAGAAACTTATGAAATAAAAAATTAAATTACAACAGTAGTTAGTGTTATAAGCAAATTTATTATTTCCTTGCACTCAGTTTCACTGTCAGTGATAATTTTTAGGAATCTAAACTTAGTGGTACAATTCCATACATTTTTTCCCACTCACCTCATTAACTGATGTTCTGGCATTGCCTAAAAGGAAAACTGCACTGCACCTACTGCAGACAGAACTTCATGACCACAGAGCTCTAGGAATTCTCTCTAATATGATGTAGCTCTCCCTTGCATATTTGTTTTGCACTAGAGAAACTTAATGGAGATAATATGAAATTAAGTTATTTGGAGGCTTTTTTGCTTTAATTGTAGTTGTGTTTCTTTTTAAGTGGTTAGGGACTGATGTTCTGAAGACTATTGAGAGAAGTATGATCAATGTCTAGTTTATCAGAATAGGCCATGAGCCACCTGTATTTAGTTTTCTGTTTTGAACTATCTCTCTGTACCTGCATTACGTCTGCTTTGTGTTAGTGACTGCAAGACTTTCAAATTTTGTCTACACAGTCTTGGGAATTTAATTTCATTCTATGCCTTCTGTAAATACATCTTGTCTGAACTTCTGAACGTGAAGACATCCACTTGAAATTATATGTAAAAGCAAGGAACAGAAGTGTTTCAAACACCTTGAGATTATACCTGTGGGAAGCAGGAAGTCCTGGGGTCCCACACTCAGAGCTCCTCAGTCTGTAAATTTTTATGCTAAACAGCCCCTAACTTTGATTTATTACAGAGTTTCCTCCTGTAAAATAAACAGGGATGTGGTCCCATTGTCTAGAGTGGTGCCACTGCAGTGAGCCAGTCCTCTGGGACTGTTGTTTTATGAAAGGATAAAGAAGAAGAGAGAGTGGATGAGCAGGGTGAGGTGGTACCAGTGGCTGGGCCATCTTTCATGTGAAGATGAAGCCAAGTGATCTGGGAGAAAACAGACAGTACCTAGGTTTTGGGAGCAAGGTGCTTCCACTCAAGTGATTCCTTTCCCTACTTGTCTGAAAATTCCTTCTGTTCCTTCCAACCATTTTCTAATCTCTCTGGGTATTAGCATTGGTCAGGCTGAAATCTCTAAATGCATTGCTGGCCAAAGAATCCAAAGGGACAAGAGGCCAACATTGCAATGGTACAGACTGTCCATAGGCCAGATGTGACAGGCGTGGAGACCTACATGCAGTGTCATGGGAGAAGTTAAATGCACGAAAACATCACAGAATTATGCATGACTCAGACAAAACACTGAGGTTTTTTCCTGTATGCCTGTGTTGAGGAGTGTTCCCATTTGGGCCTCCTTCTCTGAAATTTACATTTGCAGCTTAAAGATCAGTTTTACACAAAAAAAAAAAAGCCAAAAAACCAAAACATGGCCTTGAGATAAACATAAATATGGCCTCAGCAACAGGGTAATAGTAAAGTAACACAAGGTAAGATAACTATCTTGACATATGCATAGATAGTGTCAGTGTGGTAAATAAAAAAACTTTTTTTTTCTAGCTTATACATTAAAAAAAAAGGGTCAGTGTTCCCATTTGAAGTGTGTTTTTTTTTTTTTTTCATGTTGTAAGTAAAAACATTATATTTCCTACATTATAAGATTATGAATAAATTCTGGTTAACATTTCTTGAGGTTTGGTGTTTTAAAAATGTCTCCTTTTTACATGACCTCTGTTACCGAAATTGCTTCAACCTGGTGAGAAAAGTAATATTTTATTCCGTTTAGGAGATAGAAGATATCTTTTCATACATCTGGTGAGATGAGACAGGAGGGTTTTTAACAGAAGATGTTTGGGAAACTTGCCTAGTGTAGTAAAACCACACCCAAACCAAACCAAGAAAACAAACAAAACCCACACTGTCACTGTGAAAAACAGAATGAGAGTAGTTCAAGCAAAAAAGACAATGCCGGCAAATGAGCACAACCTGGTCACTTTTTAATAATTTAGGCTGGACTTCAGACAAAAACTTTCAGCCTCTGGAATGATGACATTTCTGGAACAGACTGCAGCAAAAATAGTGAGAACTACACAGTCCAGTGCAGCAATTTAAAATGAAGCTTGAAATAAATTTTAGGGCCATCTCCTTCACTGTATGATGGAACTTGAAGAACCAGCAGGTCTGTTTATGCAACCAGACGATTCAACTCTGCGAAGTGTAATTAAATAATGCAATGAGCCTACCAGATGGCATTTCAATAGTAAGGTTTTCTGGAGGTAATAACAACTCTTGGTACACAATTTTTTTTCTTTGCTGGCTAGGAAGTTTTAAAATTTAACTTTTTTTCATCTTTAGATTGTATTTTAGTGAGTCCTTCTTAATAAATACAAACTAAATTAATACAATTAAATTTTTTATTAATACTTACACTTTCCCCAGCTGAAAAAATTCTGGAAGATAAAAAAAATATAATGCGGATTTTGTCCATAAATTATTTGGAAAACAAACTACTATTGAGATTCACCCATATATGAAACTGATAAGTCTAATGCAGGAGAATACATTATGTGTTTGAAGCACCATTCTTAAACAGTGAATTATATAACTAACCAACAGAATAACACAGTAAGAAAAGTAAAGAAATTTATTTTAAACCATACTACAATAATTTCAGAAACAAACTCTCCAGAGAATTCTCTTTCAGTCCATGCAAAGTTGCGGGTATTTCAATGTGACTCAATCTTCACTGAATGCACGTAGCCAGAACAATTTTGTCAATGAGAATTTCTGCATAGCAATTATTTTATCTGATAAACTCCTTCTATTTAAGTTTAATTTCAACAATGTCCATCTCATAAAAGGCTAATAATATTCAGGCTTTTGTCTTCCTTTGTCATTTACACTTGAGACACATAATTTTTTTCTTACTCTGTAAATGAGAACAGTTGAGAAAAGTGGTTTAAGGCTCTAATAGCATAACCTTATGCTATAACCAGACCTTATACAAGAAATTATGTTCCAGTTCCTAATATAATGGTTCATAATATAAACTGATCCAGTCCTTGGTACCTAGCAATCCCATCCTCTGCTCTTGTTTTACTCCCCACGAGAGTTATTGGTTATATTTTTGAACAACAAGCTTCTACTATTTTTTTTTTATTCATCACTTTGAATATTAAATACACCAAGCCTCCATTCTTGATGATTTCATTAGACATTCCTTCAGTCTTATTGTTTATCTTCTCTAGAATCACTTCTTCATCACTTTTTCAACATCTTTGTAAGTCTTTATTTCTAGATTTGCATATTAATTTTTAAAATGCTCATCCTGTGTAATGTTATGTCAAATATTAAATTGAAACTATTTATCTCCTATATAAAATATTAAATTGAAACTAATTATTTCCTATATTTTTATTCTTTAAAGTATTCATATTAAAGAAATTCATGAGGTTGCAGGATCCATTTTTGCATGCATTCCTTTAACTTTCCATTTGATTACATGTTTTCTTGATCGTTTCCTCAAAACTGATCCTAAAGCTTTACACATATTAACTACACAGGTTTTTATATCATTAGAAAATAAAAAAGATGGGATTGACAGCTTAGAAAATGTGTGATTGCTACCTCTTCTGATTTAATAGACTTATTAAAAATCCTTGTCATTACACTTGCAATTTCCTGTGGCAGCTGTCTTTCTATTTAGAAATGGAGATTGGCTTTCCTTTCTCCACCTCTGCTCTCCACACCTTATGACTTGAACACACCTATGTTCTCGAGTTTTCTTTTAAACTTAGGTGCAATGATTTAATTTCTACAGACTATTTTAAATTATGTCAACCCAGGTTTCAATTTTGCAGGCATAATTTTGTGCCTAGAGGTAAAGCCAAGAATATATACTTGCACAAATTGTATCTATCATGTGGATATCTATTTATTTAAATTGCAGACTTTATTGACTGCCAGTACAAAACTGCACCTAAGGTGATTCTTTGGAAAATATGGATATTAATGACAACAGTGCAATAGTGCAGGAGTAAAGAAATAAATTTGTTATTTTGTAAGAATTATCATTTTCCCTGAATACCTAATGTACATTGACTTCTAACACATGACAATCACTTTTTTTCTGTTGCCATAACAGACACATAGTGAGTCAGTCAGATGAGGCAGAGTCATAAGCAGAAACTCCCACAAGTTCAGTTGTAAGAAATGTTCATGTGAAATAATCCTACTTAAACCTAGCACACTTACATTGCACTGAAGTCTATGGATTAATGTTCTAGGATTTGTTTCCTGTGGGCATAATAGAGACATGTCTTGAGAGGATCTTACAGAGATTTAAAAAAAATAACATTAAATGCTGTATAAAAAAATCCAGTGGTAAAGAAATACTCTGTCAGAGATGAAAGTTCAGAAAAAGATTTAGCTTTTGCAGAGAATAATAAATCCACTTTCAGCTGATGGCATTTATGAAGTAGTTGTCAACAATAAAATAACATCAGTAAGGAGGAACCTAAACCAGAACAGAATTCACGGCACATTTTCACATCCTCAGAAGTCCCTGTATTATAGATTAAGTGAGAGACTGGTGCTCGTGATGATGGTGATGTCAACAAAGACAAGAGTCAGCCTTTCAAAAAGTGTATTACTCAGTGGCTGCTGGTTGTGTAAGGATTTCTATCACTTTTTTTATGCCTGGTTTTATGTGCCCCTGATTATCTGGAAAAAAAAAAAAAAAAGAAATAGAAAATGGAAATGCTTGTAGATATTAGAAATGCCTATAAACTAAAATGTAACTATCATAATATCTATCTAGGAAGATGAGGTCACCAACAAGTAGAGTAAAACAGAATAAAAAAAGATGTTGCTGTATTCTCAACGAGGTGAAAATTTATTTCATGCACATTAAATATATTGAAAATATTACCATCAACAATTTGGGCAGCATGCTTTCTCAAAATGCTTAACAGCTTTAGGTAGAATTCAGACTTAGTCTTGTCATATTAATGTAAATGTTGACTGTACTGTACAAGAAAACATCAGATTTGAAGTCTGAAGTCAAACTTTATATAACCTCTATCTGAGATTTCCCTAGTGAGATATTACATTCAGTCACTGCACTAAGCTCTTGAGTACTGACACGTACTCTCAAGCCAAGTTTGAAGATCCAAGGTTCAGTTAACTTTTAAGATGAACTTTGAAATTCATCACAATCATGGAAGTTTTCTCCCACAGTACATTCTCTTAGCTGGTTCCCACATCCTCTTCCAATTATTTCTTGGGTTTACACCAGTTCATCATAGTTTCTAAGGGCATGCGCTTTCTTATATTGCTTGCACTTTTAGGCTAGGAAAAATAAAAAAATTAAAAAGTCAAATTCCTGAGCTAATATACCTGAAAAGCATATTTGCTTGCGGAAATTCTTGGCATATAAGTAAAAGTTGCACAATCAGCCACTGAGTACCTAATTTAAGACAATGGCAATTTAATTAATAAATTTACAAGGATGTTTCAAGGTGCAACTGAAGTCAATACAAGAACTCCTGCGAACATGTAAAGTACAAATATTATGAAATGTTGAATGATCTGATAAAATAAAGCATTCCCAATCTTACTAGAGCAGTGGATATGAGTACCTAGACAATGAAAACCTTCAGTGCTGTGCCCTCCTTCTAAGGATCCCGTTTTAGTCAGATATTTAAAGATCTGTGGCTGTACAGTTAATCAAGTATATGCATGAAATATGAAGAAGCAGGTTAAAAGGTTGATAGTTTCAGCCAACAGGGCACTGGCTTTGAACTCTTAGGGCCCAGTGTTAGTTCCAAGTGCTTTTTTTTTCTCTTCAACTTGAAAAGTATTCCATTTGCAAGAACTTTGTATATTCAGTATCTAATTTACTTCTTCTGTCACAAAAATATACATTAAAAAAAGAAAAATAAAAATTGCTATTCACTACAAAAACTATTCCTTTTTTTCAGCAGAAAAAGTAAAAAACCACAGACTGAAACATGAAATTTCGTACAAAAAAGTAGTGGTCAGTTAAACTTCACATCTGAACTTCCCTGTCAGCATCCCAGTGATAACAGCATAAACTGGCCATTTATCAGAATCAATCCCTTTTTTCCCCCACACAGTCAAAGAGAAGTTGAAAGCATCCTACAATAGAGAAGGAAGGTTCAAAAGGTGTGCACACTACAGCATGTAAGTAATCTCAGCATTAGATGCCTGGTGGTGTTTTTCAGAGAGGTAACCTGATGTAACTTATATTCTCAGTATGTCAGTGAATGTTGCACGGCATTCCCTGTGCCACTGCTGGGACATGCCTGAACCAGCTTGGATATTGCTCTCCTACACTACTGTCACACAGTTCACATAACACAGGAGGAGAAGCTTTTTGACAGCCTGGGAGACAGTATGAGTGATACCTTTATTCTTCAATAGCAACATAAAGTTGTAAGAGAAACATTTTTCGTTTTATAAAAGGTGGACTTTGTCCATAAATTTAGTCCTATTTTCTTTCTTGTCTGTATTTAATATTTAAGGAATAGGTTGCACAGAAGGTCCAGTATCACAACAGAATTTTCCTACCTACTCTTAATGTTTCAGAATAAACAGATGCAGAAAAACATTTACTTAATACATTCTAGGTGCATCGTTCTAGGAATGCACTTATGAGCTAATGAGCATTCATGACACATTTCTATTCACAGATAGTTCCTTTTTTAAGGCTGCTGAATAATGTTAGACAGTAAAACTCTCCTTAAAATTACACTTTATACATAACAAATAAATAAAATGAGTGTCTTGTAATGGTAGCGTAGATTTTATAGTTACAATAACTGCTTTATTCATTCGTAGGTCTGCCATTTATAACTCATGTAGCCACTGTAACTCAGTGAATATGGCTTCATCTATAGCAATCAATCTTTTCTGGGTTATTTTGTTCTTTTTTTCTCATTTTATGAGATGTTACTCTAGTGAAGCTGTGGCTGAATTACAGGAGGTACCATTTTCTTCCTCCTGATATTCCATTTAAGATCTTTATTCTTTTTTAGACATGAAACTAGTCTATGACCTTGCGAATGCTTATGAATTACTTAATACTTGGTGAGACACCTCTGAGATCTTTTTTGGGATTTTTAACTTCACAAAACATCACTCTTTCTACTAGTCTTCCTTATTCAGCAGATTTCTGTAAACTGAATAAATGAGTGTGTAGATGAAAAATCAAATTTAAAATTAAAAATTTTTATAGGCTCAGAAATAATTCCTTAGAGAAAGTTAGAGTTTCTTGAATGAATTATAACACTATCCATTGTCACAATTATCCCACTCTGGTGACCACTTCATGGAAAGAACAAGGCACTTACTAGCTTGATGAATTTGCAATATTTTTATTAATATTATTACAAGGAGTACATAAATATACACACCCTGGAATCAAATACTCTGCTTTAGCATAGTGAAAGGTTATTGGGTACTCAATATCTATCCTCTAATTAAGACCCTTTAAACTCCAAATCAGTGTCAAGGATGGAAGCATAAATGAAGAAATAACAGGTCTAGGGCATGGTTCTAATACAAACACACCATATTCTGCTGTCGGTTTTCTTTTTCAGCAAGTGTAGAGAGAAAACAACAGAAAAATTCCACAGAACTGTGAAATAATTCAGTAATTTGTTCATAATTCAGTAAGATATTTTCTATTTAAATAAAGAACAGAAAATACCTGTCCTTTTTGAGTAAGCAATGTGCAAAAGAAATAAGATGGCAAAGAGATGACAGAGTTGCTTACCTTTAAAAATCTGATAAATTTGATAGGTTAGTATGACATTGTCGTAAAAGTGAATCATCTGCAGTTACCATAAAATGATAAGAGCTGAGGAAGATAACTTTATGCCTTGGGATAAAGTGATAACTCTTGAATCACAGGAGGAAACCTCTTTCCTAGCTGCTACTCTGATGAAGTAGGTGCAATGTCATTGTAATTATGAATCACATTTTATCAGCTGCTGGACATCTGTAAGGACACCATTCCAAACACCTACTATTTAGGAAACTGACAAAAATAAATTTTTGAAGAGCTGGAATCATGGTGAAATCATTGAGAATTAGCACTGTCTAAAACATGAATATTGTTCTGGTCTTTCTAACCTGGTATTTCCAAGAGATATCAACTCCAGATTGAAAAATAAAACCATTAGTTTTTGGATCTCTATCTAGACCTCCAATCCAGGCTATTTGTGTGAATATTTAAGGAATTGTCCTTAAATATCTGCTAAAAAACATACATAAAACATTGACTTTGTATTTCGTCTGAAATAGAGCGGGTGTTGTGCAGAGCATTTAGTGTATGTCCCTTATTCCATTTACCTTCCTGTCAAGGTGCAGGAGGCTTCCCCACAATGGAAACCAGGCTGTGGCCACAGCCCAGGCAGGGCTTTGCCCCATCAAACAGGGAACAGGCCAGGGAACCTAGCCAGGGACAGCACACGAGGTGAGGTGAGATCAGGTCCAGGGTCATCTGGGACACCCAGCCATGATGCCAGCACTGCTGGAGGCAGGGCTGCCAGACACGTGGATCAGATTGCTTTAGCCCCTGGGCTCATGAGCTGGAAGCCACTATTGGGAAAACCCAGCTGAGTCTGCTCAGATTGATGGAGCCTTGTTGAAGTCCTCAGGGCCCTGAGACTTCATGGAAACATGGAATATGCTGAGTTGAAAGACATCCATCAGGATTGTTGGGTCCAACTCCCAGCCCAGTGTCAGATCACCCTAAGAGTCGCACCATGTGCCTCAGAGCATTGTCCAAATGCTTCTTGAACTCTTCAGGTTTGATGCTGGGACCACTTCCTTTGGGAGTCTGTTCCAGTGCCCAGCCACTCTCTGGTTGAATTTTTTTTTTCTTTATATCCAACCTAAACTTCCCCTGACTCAACTTTGTGGTCAAATAAAACAAGTACTAAGGTCATTTTTAGGGCTATATTTGCTGATTTTCCCCTAAGCAGCATTGACATAATGCCATTTTTTGGCTGATATAGACATTTTAGACTGTATTACTGTGGTATATAATTAGTTTCTATTAAAATTTGTGGAAAGGGAACCCAAAGAGGAGAATCTGTGGTTTTAATCAGCTTAGGGCTGCCCTTGATAGGCAGTGCCATGAAACTATGAGTTCTATAGCTAACAAAGACACACACATTTAATTTATAAAAGCACAACTAAGGCCTTTTTTTCAAAGGTATAAGCTGGCAGGTTAGATACGTACTGTTTCAGCTCTGTGGAATAGTAGGGAATTGAAAATAGGACTACCTCTGTTCTCCTTTCACAAAAGCTAGTAGTTATCCATTTTTAACTTAAATGAGATGAAAACATCTGCACCAACAAAAAGCATTTTCATGTCCAAGTTCCCAAGGAAGGTAACTACAAATATTTCAGTGGATCAGTACAGAGAACATTGTGGTGTTTTTCCATATATGCAGGTTAAAAGACAGTAGTCAGTTGTGCCTTAGTTAAATCTCTTAATTTGTTTTGATAACTAAACTGTATAGACATGATTTTGTTGTTAGTTTCATAATTGAGATATTCTCTTATGCATTTTGGCTGAGTGATTTCTCACTGTGCTTCATTTACAACTGCACAGCCTCTAGAGTCTGCAGAAATCAGATGTTCATGCTTCTGTTTCATCATGTGTTGCTTGTAATTAACTTTTATTGTCAAAAGCTGTCAGACTCATGACTGTCTTCTTGAACCAAAAATTATATTTGACACTTTCAAACCAAAATTAATCCTTTAAGTGATTTGTATTAATCTGGCATAGGACCAAATCCCCAACAGGTTTAAGTAAGCATAAAGTTGTTGACTTCAGTGATGATAATTTACGTGAGCCAAGAATTCAGCTGAGATAACCTGGCAGCACTATATTGAAAATTATCGATTTGAAGTATCTAGATGCTTACGGACATTTATTTTTCAACACACATGTTGCATACATTCTGTAATTAAAATAAATGTAATACCAATACATATGGTGATACTTTTTTTTCACTGACTTACTCTGAGTATTTTAGACACAAATCAGATTTTTAATTCAGTTGCTTGTATTAAAGTGAAAATCGGTGGCTTTAGATCTTCTGGATCCAGGAATTACCTGCTCCTTAACTGCAGCCACATATGGTTGTAGGGCCTGCTCCAACTCCTACTCATTGATCTCAGAGTAATTGTTACACAGAAAAATCCTAACTGTCCTTAATGAAAGGCTATTCACTAGGGATCTCTGTGATGGAAATGCAAAACTTCTCCAGCCTGATGTACAGCTGTGAACATGTCTACCTGCTGGTTTTTGTTACCACAACCTTAAAATGTCTCTTCCCTGTCCTGGAGAAAAGAAGCAGTAACATTCTCTGCTCTGTGACATCTGGTGCACAGGAGAGAGTGGTAACAAAATGACCTTTAAATCTTTTTGCTTTCAGTAATAGTTTTTTTTTTTTGGGGGGGAAAGAGGTTTGTACCATCTGTCAAAAGCGTTTCCTACCCATTTAAGAGTACCAGCAATTGTAATACAATATACTTACTATGACCAAGCTGTTCTATTTCCCTTAAATTATTAGGTTAGAAAAAGAATTAATAAAATAAAATAATGATGCATATAAATTTCTTCCTTTTTTTTTTTTTTTTTTTTNATTCCCAGTGTAACAGATGAATGGAGCATGAAATTTCAGTAATATCTGTTCATCAAAATTGTCTGATCAGCAATTACAGGGTAGTCACTGCTTTTGAGTATTTCCAAATGATTTGTTAAGTCTGTGGCTGAAATATCTCCAACATGCCTGAACATGAAGAAACAAGTGTTTAAGCATTGATTCTGGGTTACAGATAATGAATGTCAGCTATTATGGGCAGGGAAAAGAAAAAGTCAATTAGAAAATGTCAAATGCAAAAGTTCTCAAACAGAGATAAGATCTAGAAGGAAAGGGATACTTCAAATGATGCTTAATTCAGAGATTCCCTCTCCAGTCTTTTATCTAAATTCTGCTGAAGGAATTATCTCGATTTGGGATTTTTGCTTATTTGTTACTCCTTGACAGGTACTTAAAGTAGCTTTGAGACTCTTAAAGAGATAGTGGCAACACCTTTCCTTTGATAGAAGAGCGAACAATTATGGTCAGCACATTGTGCAGTAATGAGAAGAGTTTTGCAGACGCCATGTACTGAGGTTTATTTCTACAGCAGATGAACAGCAGTGAAGCAAACTCTTTGAATGGTTACTGGCCTTCAGAAGAGTCACTGTGATATATATTTAATACAGCATTTTAGAATTATGCTGGGGGCAGGAGAAGTATGGTTAGATCCTTCCAAAACTAAGATTTCCCACAAAATGCTGAAATGGTTTAAATGACACAATCCTTGCCTAGCAAATGCTAGCAACTTTTTCTGCTAATTGATTTTTGGTACTGTCCATTAGAGTCCTGATTGGAGAGCAAAACATATTAGAGACAGTAGTCCAAGCTTTCTGTTTCAGCAAGGTCATCATTATAAATGAAACAGAGACCTCTTCACACTACATAGAATTCTTTATAAGAGTGGGATTTTTTCATTTTTTAATCTGAAGATCTCTCCATAGTAGGTAATGACAGATTCTGAAAGCTTATTTTAGAAATAAATCTGTTTATTAAGCACTTCACTGAGGCCCTGATCTTTTGAAGTACACAGCACAGAGGATAGACAGCGATAACTTCTACAGAAAAATATATAAATTCAAAAGCATTTTTTTTATGCTTGCTAATCTTACTTTTTTCCCCAGATTGATTTGTAATTTATATCTGAATGATTTGGGAATACTCAAATGAATTCTTCAGTTTGTGGTGGTTTCTTGTCACACTGAAACATGGCTTGTCAGCCACCATGTAAGTAAACATCCAGAAAAAATTGTATCTCCAAATAAATAAGCACTGAAAACATGTCATGTTTCACACATCATCATTTAGCACACATATTTCCAGGAAAACTGCTTCCTACAGCAACTAGTCAATTCATAGGCCCTCTTTATTTTTCTGCTTCTGCATTTTCTATGTCTGCTTCGACATTTTTTCCATCCATAGCACTGAAGGGTTAACTTATTTTGTACCCTCCTCTTCCTCTGCATTTATCTCACGTGAAGCAGCTGCGATAGTTGCAGTCACCCTACAAGTGAAATGGCAGGCAGGCTCCTCCGAGATTGCATTAGCACTCTGTGAGCAGCTGCTAGGGGAGCACAAAGACACAGGGCACTTTATCTGTCTTTTCCCAGAGTCTCAGACTATTTTCTGTATGATAGCCCCTTTTCCAGCTGGTTTGAGAACTGCAAGTCCCAAGGCACCTCCAATAACTATGCTTGTGGGGTGATAGGCCTGTTCATTGAACTATTAGCAGAAGCATTAATTTACTTGACCGAGAGTTAGAAATTATAATAAATCTGACTGATGCTATATCTGATAGTGATTTGGGAAGCCTCTCATTTTGAATATATTAATCGAAACTGCATTTGATAAAATAATGAGGATGAAGTAAAATAAAACCATCATTACTTAAAACAACATAAATTCTTCACTCTAAATGTCCTGCTTCTAGGAAAAAAAAAATTAAAATACACACACATACATGCATGTATATAAAATTGCATCTCACAAGAACTCACAAAAACTGGTTTGTCAGTTTTACTTTAAAAGAGAGAATAACTGTTCATAATAGTGCTAAATAAGTTGTTTTCATTCTGGAAAGTTAACTATTCAATTTCTATGTTTGAAGCAGAATATCAACTACAGACTCCAGGGGGATGTTGTCTGCTTCTTTTCATCTTCAGCAGATGAATCTTGCCTATGGTGCTTGATTCATGACTCAAGAGAATATAAAATGCTACTATAAAATAAAAGATATCTACAATGAAAATACAGTTATAGATTATTGCACAGAACTGTGATGCTCTGCGGAGGGTTTTATAAAATAGAATCTTCAAATTCCATCTTTTTTTCTGCAATGAAAAGCAAACTCATAAGAATTTTAGTTGACTTATAAAAGAATCAATCATATTTGGAAACTTTGTGCATTGGCTGTTTAGTATTTTGTTCCTTAACTTTATGCTTCTGAGAGACAGATGCTCAGAGAGTTTTAAATATCTTAGTTGAGAGTGGAAAAATCTGAGACCAGAATAATTGATCACATTTCAAATTCAGATCTAATTTCTTGTACCAAAGAGGGCTAGCCAAAGATGCTTTAGAGGAAGCCTAAGAGGCCATTAGTAGACAGCATGAGGTAGTCTGTCCCCGCCTTTAGATTCAATCCGGTGCTAAGCAGGAGATTAAAGCCTGAAAATTAACAGGAGACAGGAGATTTAAATAAGAAAATTTAGCAATCCCCACCAATTAGTGCTACATGTATTGCAATTAACTCTGTAGACAATCCCCTATTATTGCTCTGTATATCTAGTCCCCAGCTTCTTTGTTCTGATCACTTTCTCTGGAAATGGTTTCTGCATATTTTTCATTAATTTCCTCTTCTTTGCTTTGCAGGTCTACCATGTGGTCCCATTGCTCTTGTACTATTACAAATAAGAGCAAGAAATTTCTGCCCTAAGTAGCTTTGCATATATTTTTTTTTTTTTTTTATGCAACTATTTCCTTGGCTAAGTGACCCTAATCTTTTGTCACCATTTTCATACAAGTATTTTGTCTATTTCTGACTAACCTCTATTCACTCACTTGTGGTGTGGCAATGATTTTCTTTCAGGACAATTGGTAGTCAAAAGGTTAAATCTCATTATCATTTAAGTTAGTTTTATTGCAGCAATTTTCTTATTATTGTCTGAACACATTAATATTTAAACTTCAAATTTAGAAATACGAATAGTTTTTGCTTTGTATGTTTTTCTCCTTTTTTTTTTGGTTTTTTTTTGGTTTTTTTTTTTTTTTTTTTTTTTTTTTTTTTTTT
>PYHW01009669.1:1102043-1120239 GCA_013186435.1 Turdus rufiventris | reverse complement strand
ATTAAATTGATTCAAAGTTTATTAGTTAAATAAATTGAAAAGAATCACTTAAAAAGGCATTGATGATAGTAACAGGATCACTGGTCAGCTCTGTCCTGATCCACCAAATGAGACTCAGGCAGAAAATTCTGTGCTGTAAATAAGGGTAAGACAAAGATGGTCATGAAAGTGAACTCACCACCCACTCCTACAATATTTCTTCCCATTTTCTATATGAATCTCCATATGGTCGACAGAGTATTTGAATGCAGAGAAGTTCCACAAACTTTCTAGTGCTCTTGAGAGTAGATGAGAGATCAGTAAACTACATATCATGCATGAACCCCAGGAGCAGAGACGAGGTCTTGGTGCCTTTCACTTGTTACAGCATGCAAATATTCATCATAGAGAAGAAATTGTAGGGGCACATGTGATATAGGTGTCAAAATAATATGACGAATGTTCAAGGTACATGAATTGACAGTTTTGAAGAGAGATGGAATAATCTGAAAGTAGATATGATGCAACAATTAGATGATAAAGTACAAAGAAGCAAGATGTTTCAATTGGGGTGCTGAACCAGCAACTTCTGGAAGGATTTTCAGAGAGGATAAAAATATGAGTGTGATGTAAATTTTAAAAGAATATCAGAAACACAATTTTATAATTGCAAAATGCTGTTGTTACTATTCCAGGTGACTACTGTGTTGGGTTTGCATGGCAAGTTTCTGGTAGTAGGATCTACAGATGTGGCTTCAGTGAGAAACTACCAGAAGCTGGTTCAGCTCCAAAATGGAACCGCTGCTGGCTGAGGCCAAGGTTATCAGCAACAGTGGTAGCACTGAGATAACAGATTGAAGAAGAGGAAAACACTGCTGTGTAATTGCAGCTGAAGAGGGAAGTAAGAACACATTTTGCAGCACTTTGTGAAGAACTGCAGACCATGTGAAGGAGAACATGAACTTCCAATTATAGAAATTCATGGAGGACTGTCTTCTGTAGGAGGAATCTGCTGGAACAGAGGTAGCATGTGAGGATTCGTCCCTCTGAGGAGCAAAAAGGAGAAGAAACGTGATGAACTAACCATAATCCCCATTCCCCATCCCCCTGAGCCAGTGAGAAAGAGGAGGGAAATAAAATTTGGGATGGAATTTAACCGAGAGGAAGGGATCAGTGGGAAGAAGGCACTTTCAACATTTGGCTTTAGTTCTCATCCCCTCTTCTGATTTGGTTAGCAATAATTTAAACTGATTTCCCTGTATTTTACCTATGACAGTAACAATTGAGAGGTTTGTCCCTCTCCCTCTTCTTATCTCAACCTATAAGCTCTGTTATATTTGCTCTCTCTTGTCCATCCAGGGAAGGAGTGACGCAGTGACTTTGGTAGGCACACAGCCAGAGTCAAACCTCTACAACCATATAAGTAAATATGTCATATTGTTACAGTTACTTTAATTATTCCCTGCTGAAATATTTTTCAAGTCTGAAGGGAGCAAGTAAGTGCTTAAAATTTTCATAGAAACTATGAAATCCGTTTTCTACTATTTCAGTTACCTTCTGCCAGATGGATTTTTCACTGTTACTGCACACATTGACAAGTGAGAACTTTGTCATTTCCTAAAAGTGCTGATGTGAGCCCTCCTACTTAGTCTGAAACCTGTGTGTGAAGTTGCTTTTCTTGCATCTCTTGACTCAATTTCTTGCCTACCACAGTAGTGAAAAAGACAACATATATTAAATATACAGCACAATACAGAGCGTTTAGCATTCTTACGACAACATTCTAAATTTCCATGTTTTTCTAGACTCTGTAACAGGGAAATAATGGACTGCCACTTCTTAGAGGCAGAAAGCTCTCAGCCCCAGAATGCCCATTAAACCACCCAATGAGCTGGTATTCAGGGAATTCAGTGGGCAAACGGGAGTTCCCAGCTTAGATTGTTTGCTCTGCAGTCATCTGAATAAGACATCTGAATAAGACAGCATATAGGTTAGTATATACTATGCCCTCAACTTTCCAGATAAAATACTAAGGTATTATCCTATAGACCAACAAAAGTAGTGTCAAAAAGCAGATTATCTCCAATAAGGATGATTAAGAGAAACTTTTACAACTCTTGAGGACTAAAGAATAACCTGAACTTGATAGAGCAATCATCTGTACATCCATCCTTCTGTCTCCCCAGCAAGTCCCTCACAAACCACTTCATAGTTCAAAATGTACATTGTACTGTAGCATATTTAATTAAAATATTTCTTTCTCAGTTCAGCATTTAGTCAGTATCACACAGCTGTGTTTCAACTATTTTTTCAAGAACTTACTAACTGTTATGTTCAGTTATATTTCTGAGATGATTTCAGAAGTTGGAGAGATATTGTAGACACACTGTTGTACATCTGCTAGGAGCTTCCCCAGTCCATGCCAGAATAGATCTTAGCACAGTAAATTTTGGTGAAAAAATGTGCATTGCTCTAATTCAGCTAGACTTGTCTCTTATTTTGTCAATTTGTGAAGAAAATATCACTAACATAATTTAACAGTGAATAATTTGGATGGCTTAGCAGGAGATGAATGAGCCTGGTGGCACAATATATACGATCTAACTTGCCTTAATAATTGATGCATGACATTTCAGTGATAAAGCACACCATATCTAATAACTTTACTGTAGTTCAGAGTGAAAAAGCCAACAAAATTCCCTTTTTCTCTCTCCTTCTTTTTTTTTTTTTTTTTTTTTGGTAGGTGTATGTGATATGTGTGTGCACGCATTTGTTAAAATTGTCTTTGTGTAAAGGGCCAAGTAAATTGAAATCAAAGCATTTCATGAGGAGGAAAAGAAATTCTGTTTTCTGGTCCTGACTCTCTCCTTCCAACAGGCTACAGCCAGTCACTTCTGTCTACCTGTTCCAAACACCCTGTTCCAGTAGAAGCCATCTTTCAGGTTCATCTCCATATCTCCATATTTCTTTCTTTTATGATCATCCCTTTTTTTTTTTTTTTTTTTGTTNCACTTTTTCCATCTCTAATCTATACTTTTTTTACAGTAACTATTTTCAGAGCCAGTCATCTTTCATGGCCATTTAGGTAAAAGGTTTCTTGAGTTTATTCTTTGACACAAGACAAACCACAAGGAAAATTCTTTAAACTTAGCTTTTATGTAAAATATTTTGAGCAAACTGACTTCCCCAATAATAAAAATTTAGAATAGTTTTTATGAATTTCTATTTTTTTATTAAATTCTGGTGAACTTAATTGTCACTCTGCTCTAAGGTTTATCGTTTACAGTGAAGCTTTATGGTGTTGGATCCAAGGAACGTTATTCAAGATAAGGAAGATAATTTTCTCAAAGCTGATAAGTTTTATTTTTGTGTATCTATTAATGAAAGCTAGTTTCAAAGCCACATCATAACTTGTTTATGTGGTACATAAATGTGTATGAACAGTTATATTTTTATTTGGTTGAGTGAAATCAAACAGTGTTTTCGGAATTCACTGCTAAGGAAAACTAAAGAGTGGAATATAGTAAGTGACTGGAATTGCATGCAGAGTGAAAGATTTACTCATTTAATTTCTGAAGCAATGTCACTGAAGACAAAACTCTCTTAAACTCAACCAGACTTGTGATGATAAAAGTTCCAGTTCTGTTTTGACTAATGTATTCCGCATGGTTTTATGCACGTTGTTCCTCATGCCTTGGGATACCTGAAGAACAGAAGCTCCTGTAGATGATATCTATACTACCAGTTTAGCTTCTCTTTCCCTTTAGATTACTCTTTGTAGCTATGATCATATGCCTAAAATGTAATAAACATAATTTGTGAAACTATGAGCAGGTTTGGTATAGAAAGGTAAAAGAGTTTTTTATATTTAACATTAACTACTAGGGATTTACCTATGTCATATCTTACCTTTCATCTCCTCTGTCCTCACCACCCCAAATACACAATTTGTGATATGCCATACCAACACTAAGCTTTCCATGACAGAGATCCTAGCATAGACTGCTGTGCTGTGCCAAGGAAAAGTGTCAGGGCTGGAACTGTCCTGCTGTTACTTAGTCCCTTGGGTATAAATCTGATTCCCTTCTGTAGTGTCAGGAAAAAAAAATAAATAAAAAAAAATAAAAAGGAAGACAAAATTTTGTGCTTCTATCCTTCCCCCTTCTTCATATTCTTCTGCGTTAAAAAAAAAAATTCTCATATGGCTTCTCTGCTAACAGCTTTTCCAGTCAGAAATGTCTGTGGGTTCCCACAGGTGTTTTATGACCTCTTTACTGTTGATTAGTAGCTTTAGTAGCCCTCCTGCAACAGGACATACTTGAGCTCTGTTTTTATTACATTATCAAATATACAGTAATTTCACGATTACAAGCTGCACCTGATTATAAGCTGCAGCTCCAGGTGTCGGCAATCTTTAGGTCTTTGTCCACAGATAAACTGCACCGGAATATAAGCTGCTCTGTTGTCCTCAGTGAGGACCCGCGTGCAACAAAGTTGCCAATTAGTAACAGAATTGCGGGGTTTACTGGCTGGACTCGGGGCCACGCAGACTCCGCCCGCTCGGGGCTGCTGACGGGACCAGGTGGCCCAGCTCGGTTCTGCTGCTCGGTGGAGCCGCTCGGGGCCTACTGCTGCTGCTGCCACCGGGTTCGCTCGCCCCAGCCTGGCGCTGCTCAGTGGCGGCAGGTGGGGATGGAGCCCTCCAGCTCCTGCAGCAGTGGCGGGAGGTGGGCATGGAGACCCCTACCTTCCCCCCGGGCTGCAGGGTTGGCAGGAGGGAGCCCCCCGCCTCCCTCCCCCTCCCGTGCTGCTGGCACTGAGCCCGCCACGCAACAGAGTAACCAATTTGTAGCACTCGCGCAATCCTGGGTTTTACTGGCAAGTGCTCAGCTCAGCACCCTGGCTGGCACTTCCGGGGTAGCAAATTTCAGATTGTTTTTCATATATTAGCCCCTCCTGAGTGTAAGCCACATTTCCGGTGTGGGAGCAAATTTTCAGTCAAAATGATGCGGCTTATAATCGTGAAATTACTGTAATTATTCCCTTTTCAACCTAACTCTAAGAAAAGGAGTTGACCTCTCTGATAGCTTTTGACCTTAGTTAGAAATAAATTCCACTTTAATACTTCATACTTTCCTCATCTATTTCCTTTGAGATGTTTAGATATAGGCCAGTCTCTTTGGTGGATTTCCAATGTTCAAATGGCACTGAAACTGACAGGAGTTGGGGGCATTATGAAGCTCCCACTAAGAACATTTCAGCATTGCTAGATTTCTAAAACAAAGTTTAGATCCCCTGCCTTTCAATGCTGACTTTAATCAGTACAGATTGATGGAAATCGAGTACCTAAGCACCTTAATTCTAACAATTTTTCATCAGGGACTGTATATTTCAGTCTATGAGGTGAATTTGAACACTCACACAACTACTGTCTCACAAGGCTGTTCTAAGAATTGACAAAATCATTGGAAAAAATATCACACTTACTGGTGTAAGAACGAGTCTCAATGCCAGCACGTATTTAAAAGTGAAAAAAACTATCATTCTCAAAATTAAAAAGGAGAGTACAAATTAATTAAGGCAAAAAAATTAGCGTATGAAGACTAATGGACATGATAATAAGGATCACTGTGCATTTAACTGATATCCTGACAAATATGTTGCTTTGTCAAAACAGGTGTTCTAGCAGAGATTATCTTCTTGACAATGCAGGTTATGATTTACATTGCTAGATTTTTAAACAAGATTTACCTAATCCTGAAATACACTGCTGGCAAATCAATCCAAGAAAATTTATACCTCTTAGAGTGCTTGCATGGGACCAAAGTAGATAAAAGTAGAAATTTTATTTAAGCACTTCAAAAGCAAAGTGGATTAAATACCTCATATCTACTTCTTACAAGAAATCGCTTTTCTGTTGGTCAGTATGAAGGGGCAGCAATCTACAATGGTAGCTATGCTTGCTTTGGGTTAGAAGTGATCAGTAACCACTCTGACGAGCAGCAACATCAAAATCTAAAAAAATGAAACATTAATGGAAGCCAAGACATTGTCCCATTTGCCCAACAGCTTCCCCTTCTCTGAATGCATGTTGAAATACTTCATCCAAGGCATAGAAACACAAAACTAATAAGAAGAAATCTAGCTATATTCAGCATTCAGTGGAAGTCACTAACTGCAGAAAAGTTGTTGAGTTCTCAATTTAATGAAAACCTTATCCTTGATTTATCTTGACAATTTTTGCATTCATTATTCCATAAGCACCTCATATCTGCTCTATCAGTCACTTCTGTGCATGCAGGAATGCTGTTTAAGAGGAGTGGCAATGGGAAGACGATGTGAACAAATCTGAGACTCAGATGTTACAGAATTCCAGGGATTGCATTTATATTCAATACAGGGGTAAGTAGCACTGAAACTATTTTAAGAGAATGTCTTCTCAAAAATCCCCTAACTAGAAGTTATTTACATTCTCTACACTAAAAGAAACATTTATTTTTAGACCTGTAGCACATTCAAAGCAGTGATACATTTTTAAATGCCTTCTACTTTAGTGAATTGCATTTTACTAAATC
Source organism: Turdus rufiventris (assembly GCA_013186435.1). Taxonomy (NCBI): domain Eukaryota; kingdom Metazoa; phylum Chordata; class Aves; order Passeriformes; family Turdidae; genus Turdus; species Turdus rufiventris. Next base: position 1,113,685 of record PYHW01009669.1, on the reverse strand, counting down.
AGAAGAAAAATTGAGCAAAAACAATGGGTATTTCAAACTTAGAATATTTTTATAAAGCAAATCCCATTTGCAAAAATTACCAACCTACTTTGGAAACTAAAGAAACCTTATCATACTGCCCCTTCCTAATAAACTTACCATTTTTCTTTTCTGCTTTTGATGACAGAATACAATTACTAGGTTTTCTGATAGCAAACCCTTCATTGCAAAGTTTTGTTATGTTTTTGTTTGTTTTTTCATTTCCTTGAATGAAAATCTGTTTCTAGGAAAACATGAAATTTTCATATTTTCATTATCTGTCATAGAAATATTTACAGTCATTAACAAGCACACCGTACTAAAATGAAAACTTTCTGTGAAGTTTTGACAAAGTGCCTTGCTTCATTTATCTGTATGGTCCATAAAATCATACAACATCATAATATTTCAAAATCTGTTCAATGTTGATATTGGCTTCCTCAAAAACATGTTCCAAACTAGTTTTCAAATGCAGAAAGAGCAATACAACTGATAAATTATAATTACCTACTAATAGATGAGGCCTGAGTGAAGTGTGCAAAGAAGTAATAGACAACCTGATGGTTTTGAATTCATTACCTAAATTACCTAACAGTTAAAAAAGACCCCTTGATATGTAACAAGAAAAATTTACATGAAATTAAGACCCAAACAACTGCCTTCTTCTTCAAAGAAACAATAATAAAAAAGACAGACCAAAAATCATTGAGGAGCTAAAATTTTACCTTAAATAAAATAAGTCTTTATAAGTTTCTACAACAAACCTGTGTCATGTAAACTGTGAAACTGAAGCATTTATAAACAAAGAAAAGGTTATCAAAAGCCACTGTGTATATTTAACTGTCCTCCACCAATTCTCATGTGAGTTGCACCAATTCTAGAACATTCCAGGTACCTTCTTGGACTCCCTTGCTTATTGCTGACTTAGTCTTGAAATAAGAAGATAATGAGATTCCCACTTTTGCCAATGCAATGCAGCACACATTTGAAGAAGAAAGAAAATGTAACCATGACTTACATTCCTTTAAGGAGCAAAGTAAGTAGAATTTGACCTTTAAATTAAACTACTGAAATCAAATAACAATGATTAATTTCCCAACTTTTATCTCTTAATTTCTAGAGTTTATCTGCATTTCATTTAAATTATTTTGTGTCCTTGGTCATATTCTGTGAACTTTCCTAAAGAATGAAAGCTCAAATGTAATTTATAATTGTATCTTTCAAGTCTCTGACCTTCTAGGTGGCTGTTGGGAGAGGGATGTAAGCAAAAAGCAAATTAAGGAGCACTTCATTAAGCTGAGTAGCCACAAGTCTATGGGCCTAATGAGATGCATCCCAAAGTAAATGGTTGATGTTTTCTCCAAACCATTGTTGTTTCCACTGTCCATCACATTTGAAAGGTGGTCAGGCAATTTCCCTGGAGATTGAGAAAAGGGAAATATAGTTCCTATTTTTACAAAGGACATGAAGGAAGATTCTGTGAACTACATACTAGAAGACTCACTTCTGTGCCTGAGAAGATTAGGAGCAGGTCCTCATGAAAACAATGTTAATGCTCATTGTAGTGGGTCTAGCACTGGCCAGATCACCAGTGCACCCACTCATTTCCTGCTGTCAGATAGGATTAGGAGGAAGGTAAAGCAGGCTTAAACTTTGAAGGGCATAAAGAAAGCTTTATTAGCAGAATTCAAAGAAAAATAATAAGAAAATCAGAATAAACCTTCAGAACACTTCTCCTCCCCCCACACCTACTGACAATGTAATGAGACAAAACCTTGGCCTTGCAGTCAGTTTACCTCCTCTACAATAGTCTTTCTTCAGTTCTTTTAGGGAGTGGAGTCTCTCTTGCCATGACATGGAGACTTCTCCACAAGAAACAATTATCTCGTGGCTTCAATGTCATTGCAAATCAGCCTCCCAGGAAAGGAGAATCTGTTTGCAGTAAAAGCCCCTCTCCTCGACTTACAGCTTTCCCCACAACTGTTTTTGAGGGCTCAATCTTTGGCTAATGGGCTTCACTTTTAAGGGTGAACTGTTTGGAAGCAAGACTTCTCTTCATCTAACGCTGAGATCATCTTCATCTCTGGGAACAGAAGTCTTCTCGCTATTCTCTGGGGCAAAGAGTCTTCATCACTCTTGTCTCTGTTCAAATTTCTCATAGGATCATATCTACTTTAACATTTGCTTGCTTCAGCGTGAATGCTTTTGCTCATGTCAACAATTTGAACAATCCATGCCCCCATGTTTTTGGGGTTTATTTTGTTTTTGGGTTTTTTTTGGTTTTTTTTTTTAATTTTGTTTTTTTTTATTTCTAGATTTACAGGGATATTTCAGTGTATCATAGTCCATTACCATGGGCTACAAAAGAATTGCGGCCCAAGACTAAGGCATGTCCTCATTCTCCTACCATTTGAGATTTAAGAGTTATTATCTCACCCGGGCCTGTGGATGGTTATGTGATCCATGCCGGGCAGTGGCCGGAGCAGTTGCAGTGCAGTATTCCAGGCCAGGCTGGGGTGGCTGTGCCAGGATCTCAGGGTCCCGGGCCAGAACAGTGGTGGCCGCTCTGGCTGCATGGCTGGTCTCTGGCCCCTGTTGGAATCAATTCCAGCCACAAGGCCACCCTCTGTGTGGGCTGCAGATGTCCTATGGTGCCGGGACATCCCCTTGGCGAGAAGACTCAGTAGCTTGTGGCCAGAGCTGTTTACAGTAGAGGTTTCTTCAGAGGCCACGCTGGGTGAGGGGAGGCGAGGATCTCAGCAGCCAGGCTAGGACTCAGTGGCCAATGGCCTTCTTGCCCCTGGCCAACAGCCACTGGAGCCCGGCCACCCCAGGCCGTGTGGGCCATGGTGCGGGGCCTGGCCCGGCCCACGTCTAGTTACCTGTTCAAGGCTGAAAACAAGAGACAGGTTCCTGGGGTCCGTTCGTTCTGAAATGTGATTCATAGAGACATGTTCAGCTTTCTTAAGTGGTTTAACAGCCTGTCAATATTCAAAACTAGCAGCTGATTGGTTCTGTTGGATCTGAAGGAAACTGTTAGCAGTCCTCACAAAGAATCACTTCCACGATTGATGGATTTCCTCTTTAACTGAAAACTAAGCTATGTTAAACCACATCACTCATTTAAGACAAGGAGTTGATCCAAGATCTTTAACACAGCTTTACTAAGGGCAAACCATACCATCCCAACATGGTGTCCTGCTATTATGGAGTGACAGTCCATAATAGTAGTTGATAAGGAAAGATGACCCATGTTGTCTACCTGGATTTTGGTAAGGCCTTCAACATGGTCCCATACAACATCCTTATTTTCAAATTAAAAAGCCATGGATCTGAAGGGTGGATTATTAGTGGCTAGTGAACTGGATGGATGAATGGATGCAACCAAAGAGTTGTGATCAATGGCTCTATGTCTAGGTGGAGGCTGGTGAAAAGTGATGTCCCTCGAGACTCTGTCTTGGCACTGATGCTCTTTAATATCCTTAGCAATGACAGTGAAATCGAGAAGACCAACCACATAATAGGCTGAAGCACAAGAAAGGTGGCAAGCAGGTCAATGGAGGTGATTCTCACCCTCTACTCTGCCCTTGTGAGATCCCACCTCGAGTACTCTGTCCAGTACTGCATTTCTCACTTGCTATTATATCAATTTGTTACATCTTTCAAAATCATGAATAAGAGTTTTTGTGTGTGGGAAAACTGTGTTTCATAAAGTATTCATTTTGTTTTGACATTTTCTCTGTTAGCAGTATAATGATCAACAGAAACAAGCATTTTTTTAATATATCCATTTCCACTGAAGGTGATTAAAAACTAATTTTCTGTCATTTTGTGTAACTGTGATTTCACGTGTTGAAAATGTTCATGACAACATAAAAAATGGTTTTGATAAAAGCACAACAGTTTTGAAACATAGAGTTACCAAAAATGAAGATGGAAAGAAAAAGAAATTCAAAACAGCAATGCAATTTTATATGAATATTTGACTATAAACTTTTCCAATTCAGTCTGATTTTCACCTTTTCTTAGAACTAGTTCACAATAAATTTATTTAGAGTGGCTGACCTAGTCTCATTAGTTATGAAGAAAATTCAAACGTTTCTGAAGTTGGATGCTTCAGTAAGTGAGACAGCGACATGCAGGTAGTATTCTCCTGAGTAAAGAGTAATAAGCTGATTATTCTGTCTTTTTTTTTTTTTTTTTTTTTTTGTATAATAAAAATGATGTGCTGGACAAAATGGCAAGCTGAAAGACTCTTACTCAAAATACTGAAACTGAAAAAGGGTGTCAGGTGTTAGCATTTCTATTTTAGAGAAATATTTTCATGGGGAGGCAGTATATTTAAGACAAAAAGACTAGGAAAATAAAAAGCAAAGTACATTCTAAAATTTTCACTTTCATCATACCGTGTTTGGGAAATACACCATTGAACTTCTAGAATCAAATACTATAGTGTGCATACATGTAGCTTTTGTGGACTTTTAGGAATAAAAGAGAGGTCATGTAGAACTTTAATACAATTAAATCTTTAAATTGTGGATGTAGTGAAATTTCTGTAGTTCATTATAGGATATCCATTAAAAATGGAGGGAAAAAACCCCAAACATATTCAGAATTTGCTTCCTCTAGTGTTTGCTAAGAGCTGTTCCAGAAGTGTCATAGGAAGACAAAAAAATATTTTGTGGAAAGCTCATAATCATACCCATGCATATATACTTTCCCATAGGCAACTAACTAACTGTCAACTACAACTGGGCAGAATCAAACTAGTTAACAAATATTCAAAGTTACTCCTAAATTTTGAGCAGGTCTGTGTGAAAGCTAGTCCTGTAAATGAAGAATACAATGGAAACCACTGTCAGTGGTTACTACAAGTTAAGGTGGTAGCCTCATATAAATATATATATAAATCATACAATTCAGAATTGTAGAACAAATACTGCTCTAATTCCTCTCCTGATTCTAAAAATCCTTCAGCTGTACTGCCTAACTTAAGCAGTTGTATCTAGGTCCAAGTTCTGTTCTATTCAGTCCTTTGCCCTCTTGAATAAAGAAATTATCATGTTTTCTCTCAGCAGCAAGGTTATTTTATACAGAAAAATACTTCAGAAATAATTCTTCTGTGAAAATTAAAAAAAAAAAAAAAACAGAAAATCAGGGACCACAAAGGTGTTTAAATTGAATTTTAATAACTAATTCTGTCCTGTTTCAGTAGCTAATGTATCCTTCTATAGCAAAATATTTGGTTACCATTTAGAAACAAACACGAGATATCTCTTTTAAACAGAAGTAAGATTCCCAACTACAGGGGCAGTTGTCTGCATCTTTTCTTTTGATTATAGTCCTCTGAGTTCTGCAAGTATAAATTCTGAAAAAACAATGAGAGCTAAAAGAATCCAGAGAAATTTCATGTCTAGTTTGTTTTCTCCTATTTTTGGCATTCCAGTTTACCCTTCAAAAAACAAGTGAGATCTCTGTTGGGGAAATAGTGTTTTGTCTTATCTTTTAACCATTATGAGGTTTCCCTTGGGGTAAATGTAGTAACTCTTTTTCTCAAAATAAGACACTTACTTGAGAAAATAATGTATTTAATAGAGTGTTCTTTTTCTTGATAGGCAGGAATCAGATTTTAATCTTAGTTGAATTCTGTGGTGGTCCTTAAGTGACTAAGGTATTACAATTTGTATATTATGTAGCTTGACATGCCCCTGCTTTTTGATGATCAGGTGCTTATTGAGTTATAGCGAAGTGTAATGTTTGTCATGATAAGAATTTGGTCATGTGAATATATTAAGAGGCACATGGTGGTTGATGTAGTTCAAGTTGACCCACTCTACATGGGTGCATCCTCATCTTGAGTTTTGGGTGTCAGAGTAGAAAGACATAAAGTTAGTAGAGAGCATCCAAAGTAGGACAACCAAGATGGTGAAGGGTCTTGAGGGGAAGACATACAGGAGGACTGAGGTCAATTGGTCTCTGCAACATGGAGGAGACCAAGGAGAGACTTCACTGCAGTCTATAACTTCCTCATGAGGGGAAGAGGAGGGACAGGCACTGACAGGACCCAAGGGAGTGCCCTGAAGTTGTGTCAGCAAAGGTTTAGGTTGGCTATTAGGTCAAGTTTTTCACCGAGACTGTGGTTGGGCACTGAAGCAGGCTCCCCAGGGAACTGGTCACAGCACCAGCCCACCAGAGTTGAAGAATGTTTGCACAATACTGTCAGGCACATGGTATAACTCCTGTGGTGTCCTGTGCAGGACCGGAGTTGGACTCAATGATCCTTGTGGGTTCCTTACAACCCAAGATATTCTATAATCCTATGATTCTATGAGGTCATGTGGTTATGTATTTAGCATTTACCATTGAAATACCTGATTTAGAAAACATTCCCTGAGTATATAAAGATAAAAGTAGGTTCCCATAAAATAAATGTTCTTTCATTCTTCTCATAAAATTACACTGCTTTCTCTTTCTTTGTTTCTTTCTCTTTTATGTCTATCACATAGGAAAGAATTATCCCAAAACAGAAAAAAAAGAAAACTAAATTTGGTATTTGGGATACTTCAGCAGCCCTGGAATCCAAAAACATATAATACTGTTTGGTGGTGCACATATTTGAGATTTCAATATGTCACGGTAGCAGCATTCCAGGACTGCCAGGTTGCTAGCAAATGTTGGCAAACAGTTAAAGCTGCTCCACTCAAACTATATAGTAAGTAAATTTACTTTGGCATGCTGATATTTTGATTTTCTTTGCATATTTTATCTGTGCATTGGTACTACAAAACTGCATGGGGTCTTTAAATTTTAAAACATACTATACTAATCATTCAAAAAAATTTCATTAACTTACATACTGTAAATTAATACTTTCATACAGTTAAAAATGCTGCAATTAAATGGACTTCCAGCACATGATGCAGTGTCCTGCAGTGTATCAGCAGTAGGAAATTTATCTTTCATGACATGTACATTAAATTTATAGGATTACAGCATTTGCTTTGAAAATTTAGTATCTATGTCTTTCTGTCAACCTTTCAACTAGTACAATGCAATTTTTATAGATGATGCTCTTTGTATTATTTTAGAAAGACAAGAACTATACAGATTTAAGTTTCTAGAAGTGCTGCAGTGAGCCCCTGTTTCATTTAGGGACTGCAGTATCTGTTGGTAAGTATCTATTCTATGTGTCATTATAAAGTCTACTTTAATCCTAACATTTTACCATACATTTAATTGCTATTTCATTTAGGGGTAATTTCCTACAGAAAAGGGCTATAAAATTTAACAGGCAATGATAACTCTCTTAGTTTCAGTTAACCAAGACATGAAATTTGAATTTAATTCATGTTATATAGTTAATTGTCCTTGAAAGTGAAGAAAGAATGGAAAGGCACTGGGAAAAAGATTTTTAAAATAGTATGACTTCATTGTATTTCACATCTGGGAAATATCAGTCTGTAAAACAGTAGGTGTAGGTCATTCCTTCTCCATATCTCCATAGCTTTGCCTAGACCGGAATTTCCTGACTCAATTATAACACAAGAAGCTCTCTATAGGTGGTAGGAGCAGGGACAGTGTATAAAAGAAAAATTTAAAATCAGATAATGCAGCGATGGCATGAGGAAAATCCAAATTCAGCTGAAATTTAAGCTTGCAAGTGACAATGTGGGCAACAAGAAGACCTTCTACCATTGCATTATTTCAAACATCTGAGGAAATTGGGAGCCCATTGCTCAGTGAGGATGGTGATTTAGTGACTGTGGATGCAGACTAGATTGAGGTTCGCAGTGCCTTCCTTGCCTGAGTTTTGCAGACAGGATCTCACAGGTACCTGTGATTAGAGGCAGAATTAAGGGAGGAGGATTACCAGACATGGATGAGAATTGCATCAGGGGTTACAAGAGAGATTTCAACCCATGCAAGACCCCCATGGTAAGCTCCAAGAATTTTGGCCAGTGTATTCACAGGGTCTCAATCTATCAGCTTCAAAAGGTTTTGAAGATTGCAGAGACCACTGAAAAACAAAGAAAAGCAAATCCCATATAGATTCTCAATATAGGTAATTCAGGAAACAAGTGTCTCATCAGTCTCACTCTAGTCCTTGGGAAAATCTCAGAGTAAGTATCTTTCAGATATCATTCTTGTCCTTCAGCAAGAAACAAATTATCTTGGAAGGGCTTCTTATAAAGAGCAATTATAATAGCACTAAAAATTATTCGGTTCCCACATAAATTTTGTATATTTTCCCATAGCTGTTATTGGCCCACTAAGGAGGACACCATGACACCAATCCTTCAATTGTAATAAGTTGTGATAAGTTAATTTTGTAATAAGTAAAACCAATCATTTTATTTATAAACCTGAAAGATGCTTGACTTTTTTGATACCACAAACACCTTACAAGTCACCTGCTTCATTAGAGAGCAAGATGGATTTACTCCTTGGGAGGTCCTTCATTCTTCAAATAATCAGTGAAATTTTTCAAGGAATTTTTTAACCCAAACGCTATGCAAAAATTGGGGATTCTGCAAATAGACAAAATTATTAATTCCTCCACCTTCTTTAAATGAATAAGTAAATAATTTTGTTTTTCTTTCAATTTACCCTGAACCCTGCATAAAAATAGGCAAAATAAAGTCTGAATATTTGATTTAGTAATTTGGGTTTTTTTCCAACTCATGCTTTTTTTGCATTCATGTTTGTTTTTACTCACTGTGTAAAAAATTGGATTTAAATACAGCATTTTTTTTTCCTTATAAGAAGCTTTGTTTCAGCCTGTATTGTAATTTTTGGTAAAATTTTAAAAGATTTTTTTATTCATCTCACAGTTTAAGTTTAATACGCCTTAACTTTTTTTTTTCTCATGAACAGCAGCATTCTTTCTCATCAGATTAAAATAAAAATCAATGTATTTTTTTTTAACAGATGTAGCAAAATAAACCAAGACATGCTTGCTTCAAAAAAAAAGCTGAAAAGATTTTAAAAACACAAGTAACAAAGACTCTTCTATCGGTTCTATTTTGTCAACGTCCTTGAAGAGTTAATTCCATTCCCTGGCTTTACACTTGATCAATGTATCAAAGCTAAACATTATTAATGTACTATGACAGTTAATTCCAGAACACTTTGTTTTCCCTCCCTTGACCTTACCAAAGTTTCTGGCTTCTTCACTGATGTTCAAATGCCCAAGAAAATAGAACAGAACAGGCAAGGTTTTATGTAGACACTCCTACAGCTATCCCATTTGCAGCTCAGAAATTGCACTGTTTTTCCTACTCTGTCTGTATTCCTGCTTACTCCATTAATGACAGTGAACAGTACTCTGTAAAACAGCTTTCACATAGATGAAACAATAGAGCTTTAACCACCGATAAATAACTTCAGAGATTAAACCAAGCTGTAAGTAGCATAAGCCCATTGAACAAGTCGATAGCATGCATATAATGAGATTTTGTGTAACAGTTATAGGTCAGAGAATGACAGCCATGAGAATAATTTTAAAACCATGAGAGTTGAAGTAATAGCTTTTCTTGGATGGGGGAAAATTATTTGGTGTTTTATAAGGCAGTAACAGCATTTTAACACCGATTTACAAGCATTTGATGTGTCCTGCATATTTTCCAAATTAATTGAATTTATAATGTCAAATTATAGCACAGATTTAATTTAAAACTGTTGTAAGAAAAGACACGGAGCTAAGAAATTATTAAGCACATGAGAATAGTATTGACTGGACAGTTTCACACCATGTCATATTTTTAATATTGGGCTTAGACCCCAAGAATTAAGATATCTGTAATTCTTCAGTGACAAAACTGAAGAAGAAGGTAGGTACCAGCTGCCTTCTGATCAGAGAGTAAAAAAAAACCTGTTTCACTAGCAGAGCTGTGGTAAGCAACTTGCTCTTCAAATTTGAAAGCTGTGACAAAGAAAAGCTCTCCAAGCATGAGAACTTGCGACTATTAACCTGGTTGGCCTGGAACAAGCAGTAACTGATAAGCCACTGCTAAAAAATGTCAAGCTGACCCAGTCAGGGGAGGCAAATCAATTGCAATGATCATACAGAAATCTTGTTTTGAGCAATGTCATGTTATTTCATTGCATGCCTGTGATAGTATGAGGAAAAGAAAATCAGTGAAAAGAAGATCTGAGAAGCATGGAATAAATCTCTAAAGAGCACACCTTGATGGTCACCATTCTGTGGGCATCTAAAAGACCTACAGATGAGATAAAACTCATACAAAATGGAAATGTCTGACATTTTTCTGCATATAAGTTTTTTCATTATCTAATAGCATAGGTATTTGCAAAAGCAGGGGAAGAAAATCTTTGGAATTATTAGAAATTTGGTGCTCATATCTTATTATTTCTGTTATTTTCAATAAAAAATATGTTTAAGACCAGTAGATTGCAGGAAATTTTCCTACTTCTTTTCACCCTCTGTTCCTCTGTGTTGCCCCCAAATGATATAGAGCACCTTTCAGACTCTGCTTATCACTCAGGAGAATTTCTCTTTTCTCTTAGGAGAGTCAATCTTCCCAACTCATTCGGGTTGAGAAAAAAATTATATTCCATTGAGATATTTTCATTTAGTTTCTTATGGAAACTGCAACCTCCATGTGAAAAGATTGCATTACACAAACATCTAATTCTGGAAAAATAGTGTCTCTTCTGTGGAATTCCTCTGCAATATAAGAAAACTCATGTAAAAGGTTTTGACAGATGGCCACTATTTAATTTGAGATTCTTGCAGAACAACTTGCAGATATGCACTATACTCTGCTCTTTGATATTGGTCACTAAAAGCAGTGCTCTAAACACAAAGTACTGAATAATGTTACTATGGATCTTTTGTGTTCAAAATCACTAGGAACTCTTAACAATTTGAGCTTTAAACTTACTTTGATATAATTCCTCTGTTATAGAAAATATGAACAATAATTCTTCACTTTATATGGGTGTTCTGAAGATTAGTTCTGGAAACGAATGAGAGCACCTGAGGAAGAGTTGTTATAAAAGGGACCAAACCAAACATCACAAAACCCCAGACTCAGTTATGTTGTATTTTGTGTTTGTTTATATAAAGAAAAGCAATATGTGAAAAGGACATGAAAAGAATAAACATAAGTCCTGAAAAATAATTTCTCTTCGAATGATAGAATGATATTACTATGGAATTAATCATAAAAATATATCATTATTATGAAAATATATGTAAACAAATACATGGAATTATGTTGAATTTCCTCTTACTTTTGAGTTCTTTGTTATAAACATTCTAACTACTTACTTTTCTTTTTGAATCTGTGTTAGAAGATATCTGAAGATACGTGTCAAAGTAATGCACAAAATATTAGAGGCTATTGTTTGAATGCGTGGGTTATTATTTCAAGCAATTCATAAAGGGTGTTGCCATTGTTCAGTATTTTGTATACCTTTACACAAGATCTCAAACAAAAAATAGAGCTCACTTATAAAATGCAAATACACAGATAAGCGTTAAATCAAGTCACCCACTGCAAACACTAAGCTTAATTTTACAAGCTTGGTTATTCAGGTATCCAAAGGATATTTATTATTAATTCAGGAATAATTTATTCAGTTAGACATAAACTTAATGA
>PYHW01009669.1:1087447-1099077 GCA_013186435.1 Turdus rufiventris | reverse complement strand
TGGGAGCTGAGCCTGTTTAGTCTGGAGAAAAGAAGACTGAGAGGGGATCTCATCAATACATATAAACATCTCGAAGCTGAGTATCAAAAGGATGGTGCCAGACTCCTTTCAGTGGTGCCCAACAACAGGATGAGAAGCAATGGCCATAAACTGAAACACAAGACCTTCCAAATCAAAATGAGGAAAAACTTCTTTATGTTGAGAGTGACAGAGCACACGAACAGGCTGCCCAGAGAGGTCATGGAGTCTCCCTCTCTGGAAAGATTCAAAACTCATCTGGACACATTCCTGTATAAATGTTCTAAGTGACAGTAACTTGGCAGGAGGGGAGGACTAGATCATCTCAAGAGGTCCCTTCCAATTCTAAAAATTCTTTTTATCAGGAGACAATTTTGTTGAGGATTTTTTTAAAATACTAATGTGAAAATGTTAAAAACTCACAGAAAGGGATAAAAAATATAAATCTAAACCAGTTCATTTTACTTTGAAGAAGTATTTTTAACTGATCTACACTACTACTGTTCACTTTAACAAAAAATATCTTTATTTATATTAATGGTATATATATTGATACACAATATTATATGAATATCAATTATGCAAATGTTTCCCACTGACTCTTGCAGTTTAACTTCTGTGCATTTTGAAAGCTGATAATATTTTATTGTGTTAGATAACATTGAAATGATTTCTGAAGCATTCTAAAGACCTGATATAAATGAGGTGAGAAGATTTGAGATGTCTAACCTAATTAAATAGACATCTAAACAACATGTTAGAAGACTATTTTCAGGCAATAGTTGTATTTTAAATCTAATACTTAAAGAAGGACACAATATACAAGAGTGTCTTTAGAAAGAGATAATGAGTAGAAGAATAATATTATGAATTGCTATGCCCAAAAAATGTTGTCATGAGATAATAAAACCATGAAAAATAAAATGTGAAATTGCAGGGGGATAATGAGAGGATAAACAAGGAGATCTAAGCTCCTTAGACTAAAAGGTCTGAGTGGTAATACTATGTGGGATACTTTTCAACTGAGAAGCATGACAGTAAAACACTCTGTCTCATTTTTTTTAATGCATGAGAAACACTAGCATAAAACCAGAAAATAAGCCTTTAAGATCTCTCTCTTCTAAGCTTTCCCCTCATTAAAAGCCCAATAGGAGTTTTGATCTGTTGACACAGTATGAAAAGTAACTATAAAGACCACAGCTATTTTTGTAATTTAGTTTACCAGTAACAAAGAAATTGGGCATAAAGAACATATATACAAAGAACAGATGATTTACTCAGGGGCAATAAATTAATATATGTATTATGACTGACATTGGCAAGGTATTCCACCATGGAAAAAAATAAATATTCTTTTTTTTTTTCATTTTTCTTAGCCTGAAATCAACACCAAGCTTACCAATTAAAAGGTTAAGTTGGTGTTTTTCACCTTTAAAGATTCTTCCTTTCAGTAGTTCAAACCCCCATAATATATATGGACATCCAAATCAAACTTACCATGAAAGGTCAAAATATTTTTAACTTCTTTTCAGTTTTCAGGAAGGAAAATGCTCCAGACAGAGTGCCAGTCTTAGGCAGCATGCTTTACTCTAAGCAAGATATATTCAAGTACATATTGAATTAAGGAAAAATATATTAATTGTTAGCAATGCTCAAATGATTTTTAGCGAAATTTGAGAAAATGTAGAACCTATGGAACACCACAATAACCTTGTTCAGTTTTACTAAAAGGGCCATATTCCACTGGAGCAAATCAAAGCTCTACCTGTATCTGTTGATTTTAAGTTTAGTGTTGTATTTGTGCATTTTCTGTGTGAATCATGTACACCAAAGTGTCAGTTACTTTAACAGAATTTCCTTGAAGTCGCATAATAATATTTGAACCACTGTCCCCATGAACACTGAAAATAAAGCATTAAAAACTTTGTAGCCTGAGAGACCCAATAAGTCAGATTATCAGACTTCAGTGGCCTTTATGGCTCAGAGACATAATGCCTTTTTCCTTTTAGATCCCCAAAAGCTGTGCTTCCAGTAGCACTGAAGAGCTAGCTGAAGATCTTGAGTTTCATCTAAAAAAATAAAAAAACAAAGCTCTCCCAAAAAATCCCAGAGAATTTTTACTTGTGAATTTTGTTCCGATCATAGAACTTAAGCAAAGAAGCGACATACAGAAATATACATGGCCTTTTTCTAGAAAAATGTTCTGATAGTGAATTTTGACTTTGAAAAAATCAAGGGCACCTCTCTTGTCTTCTGCAAAGACTATTCCTCAAAACTATGACCATTCAGATGAAGAACTTGAGTAAATGGCATCACCTGACTCGAGGAGATTTCTTCTTTCTTATCAAGACAACTCTTGAAAACTCCATATAGTCTACTTTCTTTGGAAATTTGTCTCCATGTCATAATTTTACTTGCTTATTTTCAACAAATAGATGATGGTGTTACCTAGTTCTCTAGTGAGGGGAACTGTGAAGGAAGGCTTTCAATATAATGCTCTGTTGGGAAAATTGTAATAACTTTTTTATGGCTATTGATAGTAGTAAAGATGTGGCACCATGCTGCAGTGAGGAAGGGTTAGTGGCTTATTTACTCTTCAGCAGTATGGTTTATTAAAAAACAGTATGGTTTTGCCATTAAACTACAAACCAAGGTGTTTCCTTCAACTCATCTTGTTTTGGTGGGTGCTCAAAGGAGGCTGTGTCCCTGTTGGCAGCCTGTGCTGGAGGCAAGCTCGTAGCAGGATATGGGCACCATGGAGAGATGGACCCACACTGAAGTGGGTTTGCTGGTTGGACTTGTGATCCCAAAGGGATCCCATCTGTGCCTGAAGGACTGCACCTTGTGGAAGGATCTCGTGCTAGGGTGAAGCTGAGCCTGGGAAGAAGGGAAGGGTGGGACAAAAGCTGCAAGATTTGTTTTTATTTGTTTTTAACCTACTCTGACTTTTGATTTGCAATAAATTAAATTAGTTTCCCCAAGCCAAGTCTGTTTTACACATGATAGAAATTGGTGAGTGAGTTCCTGGTCCTTTTCTCAACCCACAAGCATTTTATCATATTTCCCATCCTGTCTGGGTAAGGAAGAAAGTTGAAGAGCAACTGGGTGGACACCTGGCATCCAGTCAAGGTCAATCCATTACAGAATCTCAGATATTTTGATGAAATGACAAAACATGTGCTTAAACTCTGATAGCTGAGTTTGAAAATGCCTTATACATAAATATAGAATGTTAAGTTCTACACTGTTAATGCATAACCTATATTGCACTTATTTGCAATTGCCCTTTTCTTGGCAATCACCTAATTAGTGAAGAAATGCAAGGTTTATGTGAAAATAATGTGCAGGCAATAGAATATTTCACCTTTAGAGATAAAAGTAGTCTACTACAATCTAAAGATGGAGAGACTCACAGAGCAGCAGAGGCATGAATTCTCCTTGTGAAATCCCGCTGCCAATTTTAGACCTTACATTCCAAAACCCACAGTATGTATTAAAAACAAAACAAAACAAAAAAACCAAAACAAAACAAAAAAAAAMCCCTACCATAAAAAAAATCTACAAAAGGTACATGAATGCATATTATGATAATTGGAGTCACTAAATACATGTTCAGATTGGAAATCGCTATAAGAAGATGACGACAGAAACTTTACCACTAGAGCATTTTTACTTTCTCCTCCTAAGATGTTTGCATCTTTTTCAAAATCTTCTGTTCCTGAGATTTGCTTTTAAAAAACATTTATATTTGAACAATAAAGAATTGATGCATTGTTATTTAAGAAAATAAAGTGTTCCATGTCTTTTCCATCTTTTGTGAGAGAATATTTAGCTCCAAAGGGAAAAGCTGAAAACAATAAAAAATCACATCCACTCCCCAGATGAAGGGAAGGGAAGGGAAGGGAAGGGAAGGGAAGGGAAGGGTAAAGCAAAGAATTATGGAATCAACTTTGCTTTCCTTCCAATGTGAAAAGCAATAAGAGGCCTTTCATAAATTCAGGGTGTAATTCTGCTCTGTTGAATAAAATTATTCAATTGTTAGAATGGAAAGTCTGCATACATAAGCCATGAATCAGCTAATAGCCTGCCATGGATATTGAAATGTGCTTTCTTCAGAGAAGAAAGACTTGGATATGAAAGTAATCATAGTGTCAGCCTTTTACTATGACAGACTATGTCATTGTGCCAGACAGAGTATTTGTTCGGGGTGGGAAAAAAAAAGAGCCATTTTGTGGTTTTTTTAGTTTGGTTTGTGGTTATTTGTCTGAAGGTAGAGAAGCTCTACATCAAATAAGTCAGCTTTTGTTTTGCCATTTCTATCTCTGTTCTACATAAAATCTGGGTTTCATCAGGCCCTCTTCCCTCCACAGGTCATCTGATAACTTTTGCTATATCTATCCCTGATATGGTTTCCTCTCTCAATGTGTCTCTGCATCTTGGGTCTTTTCTTTCAGATTTTTCTGAGAGGCATTCTGTAACTTTGTGTACAGTTTAGAGAAGTTAGCTGCTATTAACAAAGCACGAAAGTCTTTAGGTCAAGCTGCCACAGGTTAGCTGGACTCGAGGGATATGCTCTACTGCCTTCTGAACAGTAACAAAATAAATAAACCTTAAAGTTGTTTCTGTAAGGAGTCAATAGGGCTAATTAAAAGTATAGTCTGCCTTTCTCAAATCACTCTGTTAGTCTCTGCAGACAATGCCACTTCTGGCACCAAAGCCCTAGGCAGCTACACTCAGATAAACAAGTGTACGTTTATGGTTGATAACAATCCTATCAGAGACATCACCTATGTTTGCATCAGCTACAAAACCATAAGGTTTTATTTTCAGTTAGATGAAAATTATGTGCAGTCACACCACTGTGAGAACCTTGTAACTGAGACAGAGGTTAAATGAGACTTAAATGTCAGCACCACATTTGTCTCCAAATGGCTTAGGAAGGAACAGTCTCAGGACTGAGAGGTGTAGACATATAAGTTACTTTTGCTTGCAAGTATAAGTGGGATTCATGCATTGCAGAAAGTGACTCAGAGTAGTTTTAAAATATTTTGAAAAATATGGGGACTCAAAAAGAAAAAGAGTAGTGTGTGTATCTCTGTTCCTAAACATAGGAATGGAAAAGGCCACAGGTGGATTGTTGTATTAAATATGTGAACTATGAATGCTGAAAAAGATTATGCTTAAACTAAGTGCCAGAGCAGCTAAAGTACAATCTTTGTATATTTTCATCTTGTGTCTGAGGAAAAGTAAAACCAGAATAATTCACAGTAAGCAAACATATCCACACATTCTAAAAGAGTTCTGGGAAATTCTCATAGTACTTTAACTTTTGTTTTAATGATGCTTCAGCTTTCCCCATGATTAGTAAAAGATAGAAATACAGTACTTGCATATATGTGAATAAAGATTTTTTTTTTTTAGTTTATAAATGTCTGAAAAAAAATCAATACACTTTTTTATGACTCTTCAATTTAAAACCTGAAGTCATGCTATGCTTATTTGAAGTGCTCTATATTTTCATCTGGCATGCAAGATGGAATTGAAGGTTATGATCCATTCTACTAAATTTGGAGGGTTTTATTTCTGTTTGTTTAGTTTTTTCTATTTCCAGCTAGAAAAAGCCCCGTCAATTTCCAGACGTTTCACTGAAGTCTCCTGAGGCTTGGTCACACCATCTGTTTGGGAACTTTCTCATTATAAGATAAGTAAATAAGCATTAGATGCTGTGTTCACTGTGAATGTCTCATAAGCTGTGGCTTTTCTATAAGTCTAGTAGATACACTGCATATTTTGTGTTTTCACCCTACAAAGCACTATGTGTGGACATGAAGATGGTTATAAGTTATATTTCTGCTATCTTGAGTGTCTTTTTATGCATTAACAAAAGACTTACATTCTGAATATAACAACAGTAAGAAAAAGACTCTATTAGTTACAATAATGAACTCATAAAAATCATGCTTGAAAGAGACACATTTTAAATCTTTAGTAGATATCACCCCTCCTTCATATGTGCCCCTTAGTATTCTTAATTTTTCAAGATCAATGGAAGATCAAAACTCTTCTCCATACATACATTCTTATTCTTTTGTGTTTTCATACCAGATGTTTTTTACTTTTGCAGTTTTCTGATATTCATGGGACAATGAGGAGGAGGAGAGAACAAGCACAGTGCTCACATGAGCTGTGCTTTCCGTGGGGAAGACAAAGCACGTTGTACTTCATATTTTGTGATTGACTTGCTGTCAAGACCAAGAGTTCCATGGTTTCAGATGCATCCCCAAGAAAGCCCCATTTCACACAGTATGGATATTACCCTTGTAAAAAGATCCATAGTGCCTGAAGTTTCATTACTGTGTTGAAAGCAGGTGCTCCCTTTGGTAATTGGGACCTAAGACTGTCAAGCCACTTGAATTTTGAAAAGCCATGAGCTTGATGAAGAACCATCTACTGTACCTAAAACATATCACATTTCTACATATGCATTTTTTCTCCTGAACTTTGAGAAAACAAGGTCTGACCTTTCAATATGGCTCACAAAATGTCATGATTCACCATGTTCCTGCAGTATCGAATTGTTATAAACACAGATCTTGGAATAGTCAAGGAATTTAAGTTAGCTAAATGAAAGTACTTGTTTAGAAGATATTATAGTCAAAGTCAAAGATATTTTCCTCTAGTTTCTCCAATCTTAATTGCTTTCACATGATTCTGTTGAAATATGTATTTAATTGTGTACATAAAATGCTTCTAACTGACTATGCGGATCATGTTGACTAGTTATTCACAGAAAGGGTGTCTGAGACTGGGCGATGTTTAACAACTGATGAAAAATCAAAGCAAAGCATAAGCAAAGCTGTGGAATCAAGTTTTAGCTGAGAAATTATTGTGAACAGCAAACACTATTTTTCCAGGAATAGGGCTCTGAGGAATACGAACAACCAGGGTTCAGTCTGGTTGGTGAATTAGTCATTTATTTCTTGAGAGAGATTTTCATTCCTCCTACTGCTGTTTGTCCTTTCTACAGCCTTTGTACCTAACAAGCTAATATCTCACACATTTCCCTGATGTCTTCAAATCTCAGTGGAATGATTCTTTGCTTTTTCTTTCCTTCATAAATTTTTCATCTCTGATGAGTATTTCCTTTACCTCACTATTTTTTTCTATTTAGACTAGTGATTGTCTCCTGTCAATTTTTAAAAATATATTCTTTTTTATATCGCATTTTCAAAATAACTTTATACTTTTGTCATCCATGACCAATTTTGATTAACTTGTACCCCTTGTTCCTTTATGCAGCGGTACTGTTTTTTGAAGGATGGGGAGAGGTCCAATGAAGATAATATTCAGAATCATGCAAGGAACAATTGCAGGTCAAAAATATATTTAGTACAGCTTATTACTTCACCTGTTAGTTTTTCTTTACTCTTCATTAGCATTCTTAATTTTAATTATTTTTTATATTGGGCCAGTTATTATTAATTTTGATTAATCCGCCAATTGAATACTTAAACCCCCAAACTAGAGTACCCAACACTCACCAATGGAGTCATAATAATAAAAAAAAGATTCTATAATTGGTAGATTTCATCAACTAAGAATCCTGTTGCTTAATCTGCTGTGACAAGAACTTTGCACCACTTTGTCTGAATCTAGTAGTGCCAATGAAAGAATATTTCTAAATTTATGCAGTTATGTTAAGGAAGTACTGCCCTCTTCCTCACATTCCTTATTTATTATTGCTGCTGAAAATTTTCCAAATTAAAATTAGTAAGTGGCACTGTGTTTTGTGCTTTATGTAAAGGAAAACTTAAATCAGTAGACTATTTTAAATAATATAATTAATTATTTATCTGTCTCTAGATATAAACCCAAATGGAATCTGAATAAATTCCCAAATATTATAGTTTCCTGAATATAATATGTTACTTTTATGTGCTCCATACAACTTCATGTAGCCTCTTCCAAGTGACAAGTACCCAAATGGTAATCTGCCAACTATGGATATCTGAGGACCACCACAGAAGTTAAAAGAGTTAGAGAAGAATAAGTTCTTTTCCTGTCATGGGCTCATTCTCAGTCTCCCAATCAAACTGGAAATAAATACACTATATGCAAAGATAACTTTGGTCTATATGCAAAGATAACTTTGGTCTATTTGCAGTGACAACTGGACTGGTGTGCAAACTGTTCATACGAAGCATGCGTCTTAAAAATATTGAGAGAAATGGGTGAAAATTTCTGCCTAAACCAGAAACTGAACTGCATTGTTCTCTAGAGCATTTCAGCAGATAGCCTGCTCTTAAAATATTTTTCTGGTGATAGAATTCAGGACAAAGAACATTGTGAGGTCTGACACTACCCTAGCAATATAGGAAGTGCTAACAATGTATGGGCAGAACTCAGCTGAGAAACTCACAGTAACTACTGCTGGGGACTTCAGGGGTTCAGTGTCTTCTTATCTGTAGTACTCCTCTGTATTTTGCTGCTGAAGAATAGCTCACAAAAATTCTGGCAGCTTTGTTTTTATCTTGGTTGTTACAAATAGAAAGAGAACCCAAACTAATCTCAGCAAGTTTTTGTTTGCCTTTCCACATCTGCTTTTCCTTTGAAGGGTATTTATTCTGATAAATTGCTAAGGAAGATAGTATTGAGGTACAATGGAAAATGGATAGGCAACTTTACTGTATTTGGCATCTATAATTATTATTTGGAAGTGGTTATTTTAATCTCTGGTGGAAAAGTCTTTTGTTAATAGGATTTATAAAAGTACTTTAAAAATGTCAAATTGTTGGAGATTAAATTTGATGTCCTGGTGCTAGTACTCAGGCATATTATAAATGTGTAGTTGGTGTCTTACTATTCTGGTTGAAGAATCTGATCTCAAGTACAAAAAGACATTTTACCTTGTTTGAGTGTTCACTTCTTTTCTGCTTTGTGATGACTACAAATGGGTTTGAACATTTCTTCTCAGTTGTAAGGCCTTCTTATGAATGCTTGTAAACTTAGGCTAGAAAACCATATTAAAAAAGTGTTTCTGAGAATTTCTCATCTTCTCTACTCTGTCTGTTGCTTTTAAGTGTCTCTTCATTTCTAATAATCTGAAATAAATATGACTTCTCAATTTTAACTTTTTCATGTCAGTATAGGCCTAAGTAGTTCATTAGCAGATTCCTCCCAAATTTTGAAACTGCATTTTAATGAGTAATCTATAATGATAACAATGTGTAGATGAAAATTCAGGCTCCCTCAGATTCTTCTGTCTCTCCATGCATGGCTCAGTGTTGAAACAGCAGAAATAAAGTAAATTGAAAATACATACAGAAAAGCAGTGATATTGGCAGAAAATTATTTCCCTACTTCTAGCAGATTAACTTATTTATTCTTAAAAAAACCTATAGAGTGAGTATTTTCTATTATATATTTACTGGACTGATTGAAGGACTTCAGAAAAACAGTTGCAGTATATCTCAAGAACTATTGTTCTCTTCTATTTTATTATATGTGGGTAGGTTAAATAAATAATTTTAATTAATTACAAAAAATGTTTGTAGGACTTTGTCAGTATTATCAAATGTCAGATTTTTAATTGACAAAATGGACTGCAGATAAAAATTTAGTGTTGGTCCTCTCCTTGTAAAGAGGAACTCCCCTGAGTCCTCACTTATAGCACTGACATTTTGGCAAACTTTCACCTTCTTCAGTGAAGGAGACTAGGGAAAGATTTGTCCAAAGCTCTATACAGCTATCATTCCTAACACAATGGAATACTTATGTATTTATTTTTGTTTAAACATGTGACAGGCCATGGTAAACATAACTGGCTTATCCTTGTACCCCAAGACTTGGTTGGCTTGGTTGCCAAAGCCTGACCTCTAAAACCTTGGACTCAATGAAAAGTCTGCATTAGTGGCTTTTCTTGGGAAATGATCTATTTGTTCCATTGTTAATTTGGGATAATACCTGATTTTTTATAACTGAATTTTCAACTTCCACATAAAATACTGGAATAAAGGATTATTTGTGTAATACAACAAAGTGAACAAACTCAGAATGATTTAAAAATCCATGAAGTGCAATGCTTTCCTACTCCTGACAGCCTTTTAGAACCTTGGTGTTATTTTGCAGAAAGAAATACACGCTGTAGGTAAGTATAAATCATGCAGTTAAAGCGATGTCTATACGTTCCCTTATTAATGTCAAATTTCAATTGTTGCGATTAATCTTAAAAAAAAATAATTATTTTAAGAAAAAAACCTGTTGGCCTGTAAATGTAATTAAATCAGAAATCTGACAATATTAGCATTATGAAGAGTATAAAGGCTGAGTGTGTGTGCATACTGACACTGAAGAAGTTATTGAAAGGAAATAATTATGAACAAATAAAAAAGAAAGGAATAATAATTCTGCAAATATTTGCAGGCCCTAGATTAAAAAAAAATCAATGACAATTGTGGTTTTACTCCTTTCAGATCCTACTGTAAGACCTGTAAAACCAAAAAAGAATTTTAAAAAATAGTGCTGAAAACCTAAACCTTCAACTAATCAATGCTGATTAGATTTTACAGTCTAACTGCAGTTTTTATAGTTTTCATCTAAGCATTTTCTTCTAGATTATGTTTCTGGATAGATCTATACTATAGGAATTGCTTTAGTCTCATCCACTGACAGGCTGACAGCTACCATGCAATGCAATTTAGCTCTCACAAAAGCTCAATATTTCTTCTCCTGCTCATTTATAGCAAAACTCACTTGGTTTCAATGACATTGTACAATTTCCCACCTGCAGTTTCTCCAGTTGTGGACTTTCTGATCAATTCTTATCTACAGGGATGACCATTTGCATCCTATTAGATCTTTCATGCTCCAATGAAGTTATAAAATGTGTGTTAACAGCTGGCCTCTACATGGATCTTTGCTGAGCCTTCCAGGAACTGTGTTTGTGAAGAATATCACGCTATCCAGAAAAGGAGCCCACTGCTCAGCAGGCCTTGGGAAGCATTTCCCATTCTAGTACAGTATGAATTACTCTTGTAGCATTAGCTGGCAAAAGGGCAAGTGATACATGCAGTTTATTGACATCTCACATTACTTACACCTGAAGGTCACAAAATCACAGAACCATTATAGATGGAAAAGATGTCTGGACATTATCTGGTCCCATCAAAACTTAGCAACCAACTGCAATTTATAGCAGGCGAATCTTCATAAAATGAGTTAGTGCTTCTTGCTGAATTGCCAAAGAGCTCTTAGACTTCAAAATTCTGCCTTGACTCTCCTTGAAGTTGAAACAAAAACTCTTTTCTTCCTTTACAAATCTTTATTTTCCATCAGGATGGCATTTCAAATTATATATATATATATCCTATCTACATCTGGAGGAATCTTACTGGAGGGCTCTGAAATGTTGATAAACTTAAAAATGTCTTTTGAAGCCTATCTCAGAATTTTTTCAGCAACATGAGACTTGAATTTATTGCAAAGATCTGTCAAAATATATCCCACAAAGAAGAAAAAGTAATAAAATAAGAAAAGCCCTAGCGACTGAAAGAAGGTCATGTGTGAAAAGATATTTGTTAAAAAATCAAGTTACAGTAATTTCACGATTACAA
>PYHW01009669.1:1052843-1086766 GCA_013186435.1 Turdus rufiventris | reverse complement strand
GAGATAAGGATCACTGCCTCCACCCTCAACAGATGGTGATAGAATAGATACCTTTTATCACACTCTGTATTGTAATGTGCGGCTTATACTCGGTGCGACTTATAATCATGAAATTACTGTACTTAATATTCAGTAATTTAATGCACAAGCAGTTATTGATTATTTAATTAATATTTGTAAAGTTACCTGGCAGCCAGCAAGATTTAATGTAGTCTTTTCTGACTGCTTCAAAGCCACCCTATACCAGAACAAAACCATTGAGGTAAGTGGCACATATCTTTAAACATCCGATTAGTTATTACTAGTGATCACAATTAGCTTATTTCTTCCTTATTAATTTCAAATTCAAGTTATTAAAATGGAATTCATGTAACCCTAAATGTCTGGCAGGCCAGTGCAACTCTAGCACACCACTGACACTGCTTTCCCACCATGCTCTTAGCATCTCAGCTGCAGCTTCTCCTCCTGGCCCTTCATGTATCCCCAGCGTAGAGGCAGCCCTGCCTTTTCCAGCAGCTCTCTGACGTCCTTGTCACCATGCACTGCCTGCCCTTTGGGATCTCTGTATGTGCTGTAGCCGTAGTGTCAACCAGACTCTTTCTCATGGTGGTGAATCTGGCACCCGACCTTGCCTCTCCTACAGATGATTCCAATCACACAGAAGTACTGCATAGTAATGCAAAAAAATTTGTAAAGAGAGGATCAAAATCCAGTGATGTCTAAATTGCTCTTTATATGCTATAGGGATCATCTACACAGGGGAGGAAATTTAATTTGATTGATCAGAAGCTTATTATTGAAAAGAGTACATTAAGTCTCTAATATATCCTCAATATTACATATAAACCTGAAAGAGAGTTCAGGCAATTCTTTTGGGAGATAATGTAGAATAAATTGTTCTAACAAAATCTGTGGTTATCAGTGATTCTGAAACCCACTACCTTAGGATATCAATTGCGTGACTGTTTCCTACTTGGAAACTTTTCCTTTGCTTTTATTAATTCACTGGTGATTTTCTCAGTTCATATGAAATATGAGAAGACAGGGATAATAACAAAGATAAAATTGGTTATAAAAGTGAGAAAATAAGTAGAAACATTGTTTGAAAGGCAAGAGATAATTTGAGATATGATCTTGTCCTATTTTACTGTTTATCTGCCTTCCAATCTTAGACTCCTTAAGGGAACACAAGGCTGAATCAACGCTGATTTCTTTATGTACTTATTTTTGCCTCGGTTTTGCTGTCAGAAAAAAATAAGAAGGACTACTGAGCAAGCATCCCTTTATTATTCCTTCTCTGGTAAATGCCAGAATACAAATTTCTGTAAATAAACTACTGCCTTCATTTTCTTCTTTTCTTCTAGTACCATTAATGCTCAATTTTTCAAATTATGCAAAAATTTGCAATTTTATTTAGGGTTTTTCCAGACTTCTATTAATAGAGGGAGAGAGGAAGGGAGGTAAAGAGGGAGGTAGAGAGGAAGGAAGGAAGGAAGGAAGGAAGGAAGGAAGGAAGGAAGGAAGGAAGGAAGGAAGGAAGGAAGGAAGGATGGATTCCAGGAAGGAAGGATTCCAGGAAGGATTCCAGGAAGGATTCCAGGAAGGAAGGAAGGAAGGAAGGAGGTCCTGGTTTAGAGCAAATTTGGGAGGATACTTCCAAAGGGTTCCCTCCAGAAAGCATGTTCAAGCGACCCCTCCCCCAGCTGCTTCAGGAAAAGATTTCCTTGGAGAAAAGTGGGGAAAACTGTTTATTTAACAAGTAAAGTGTTCACAAGCATAAAAAAAACCGAATAATATTAAACAATGAAACCTCTTGCTGTTCTGAAGAGATAGCAAATTCAGAAAGTCCTTATCGTGGGGAGCAGCTTGGCTTGCTCAGTCTCTTTTCAACCCCTCCTGTGCTCCAGTGGGCCACAGGTGTGAGCTCCTGGTGTTCTTCTGGGTTTTCAGTCCAGACCAGAGATGAACAGCTCCAAAAAAAGAGAAAAGCCACAGTCTGAGGAACTTCTGTGCCTCAGCTAGCTATAAAAGGTAAGTAAAGGCAAAGGAAAGCTCTCTTGCCATCCATCCATGATGCAGACAACAGAGTCCAGGAACAGGAATGTGGAGGAGTGAATGCAGTTTCTGAAAACAACCTCTGCGCTTCTTCTCTCCCCTTTTGCTCTTGGAACCAGTCTTAAAGGTGCAGAACCCACATCCAGCAGATGCAGAACAGGCAATTGGGTACACAAGCATCATAAAGCCACCCTAGGACAGAAGGAATGATGACAAGCAAAAAGACAGGCGACAATGAAGTTATTTATTTACCATAAAAATGAAAAGCCCAACTGCACACAGTAAGTGTAAGAAATCTATGATGCTTGATCTCTGTCCATGCAAATTTGATCTCACAGGCCTTAAAAATGCATTATAAAGATTTTGTTGCAATGTTTTACATGCGTATATAATTCTTTTTATTACAATCCTGTGTGACCATTGTCATCTCAGGCCTTACTGTTCATATATGGCTCAAAGGTTCCCTGAGGTCATGAGAGTCTTCAAACAGATAAAATCAGATGATAACTACATCAGAACACATATACATAGATTACAGGAGCTTTTGATTATTAAATATCAAATGCACTATGAGTATGGACAGCAATCAATTCTGCGTAAGACATTATTTATAAATGTATTTGCTAAGAGTTTCATCCATTCAAAAAGCCACATTTTCTCTGGATTTATACCTATGGTTCAATAATTCCAATTTGAGTATCCAAAAACTTCCTAATCTACTGATGTAAACTGTCTGGATGGGTTGTTAACTTCAAATTTAGGAACTTAACATGCTGATGTTATATGTCTCTACACATGAGAGATGGAGATCAAATCCTGTGTGTGTAATGCCACCAACAACAGATGGCTTAGACTGAAACCAGGCTGACTGCAATGATCCCTTCTCATAAGACAGTTTGGCAATAAAATCTAGAATTCAAGAGTGATTTAATTTTCTTAAAAAAAAAAAAGTTCAAATCAGAGTTTACTGATAACAAATGCTGTAAAACTTTTACAAAGAAAACTGAAGCTCAAAGACAACAATGGAAATTGCATCATTTTGTAGAGTTATTGCAAAAAAAATCTGACTATTCTGGGAGGACTACCAATATGAGTAAGAAAATGGTTTATCACCCATTATTCTTTCACTACTGGACTTTTCAGTAGGATTGCCAACAAAATAAGGTTTGCCACAGAGATACTTGGTGATGTTATTTCCCCATGGAGAAAAGGAAAAAAAAACAATATTACACTTCATGTCAGTAAAAACAACTTGCATTTTGAATATATGGGGCATATTTGAAATATTCTCCCTCCCATATTTTCAATCAACATTCTCAAAGTGTTTTCATCTTCATGTAGGCAATCTCAAAGCCACAATTCCTTTGCTTATTCAGACTAGTATTTTGTGAGTTTCCTTTGGAAGATGCTCTTCTGTTGTCTTTCCACAAAATCACGATACAAAGCACATAGTGACAGAGGCTTGGTGAGTATCCACGGCTTTTGTTAGACATATCTGGAATTGGAAAGTGAGAAGCAGATGTACATCCAACTGAAGTTAATTTTGCTCTCATCCTATGTCCTAAATATCCAGCAGTAAACGAAAATGGTGAGGAAGGAAACACCTTGCTTAGAGATTGGAAAAAAAAAAAAAAAGAAAAAGTAAGAAGATTGTGAGTAAAATCAAATTCCTTGCATTTAGTTTTGTTTTACCACAAAATCACACAATTATTTTAATTCTTTGGTTTGTTTGTTTGTTTGTTTGTTTTTACTTTAATGTCTGTACAATTCCAGGTGTTGTGTTATTTAAGTTCTAATTTCTATTAAAATATCACAGAAATAAAAGTGCAGTCTTTTCATTGCACATAGTAAAGAAAAAAAAAAAATTAGAAGTGGGATCATGTGATCCCCAAATAGTTTAAAACCCAAAAGTGCTATTTGGTTCAGTAGACCTGTTGATTTCGGGCTTCTGGAGATCTAGTCAGAACACTGTGTAGACATAACCAATATAATGCTAGTTGAAGCAGTTGTAGTTATCAAGTTCAGGCATTGTAGTTGATAAGAAAATAAGCACCTGCACCAGAACAAATTTTTTTTTCGCTCTTATTAGGAAAGAAAATCCAATTGTTTATTTCCCTGTGCCATTTTCCTTCTCTTTCCATTTCTCTCTACCCTCAAAAAAAAATCCCGAGTATGATGGATTTGAGGTTTCAATTTCAGGTGTTTATTTGTTGCTTGAAGTCTTTGCATAATTTTCTCTACACTCGGTAACCAGAGTGTTTGTGGCTTATTTCGTTGTCTTGCATTATTCCTTGCTATGTCTGTATGAAATGAAAGAAGAGCTAACCTGTCTGGTCAGCTGGACCTGCTGCCTAGACATCTGCTGAATGCTGTCTTGGGATTCTGTTTCTTGCTATCCAAAAGCAGAGCCATCTGGTTCTCACGTAGTAGAAACTCGGAGATGTCTGTAATTTCTAAAGAGATCCAAGTTCAGAAATAAGCTACTATCATACCTCTTATTCCTGTGAACAGTTTGTTTTGTGACATTGTCTCTCCCCACAGTGTATAGTACAGAACTATTGTGTGTGCTTTTTAAAGCACAGAAATCTTTAAAAGAGATTAATAAAATAATGAAGATATATTTACAGTTACATGACAGCTACATGGCTGTATCAGTCACCAAGATTTTTGGCACCATACAATTTATTTAGTTTTTTTAATGGTGTGTCACAAGACAAGGAAAGAACTTATTTTCAGAACATTTCATCTATGGGATGGTGTGACAGAACTTTGTAAGAAAAGGTATGATTGAATCATTGTGCTCATGTTTGATTTAGTCTCATGATTTAGATACAATATTTATTTATCCAAAAAGTAGGAATAAGGACAGATCTTTCAAGTAAGCTGTAGACATAATAGTAATATACATATAACTAATTCATCAGGGTGAAAATAAACTGTGACCTTGGAAGTTTCACAGAAAGTCTATTTTTTTGACAATTAAGCCATTTTAAAGTGTGTTGAATAGATGTTCATGTTATTTTGGAAATTTTTATACTGATATAATAGAGTACATGATGAGCATTTATCTTAATTAAATTTTCACCAGCATGGTTGTCTTTATTATCA
The DNA here is from genome assembly GCA_013186435.1 of Turdus rufiventris. NCBI lineage: Eukaryota > Metazoa > Chordata > Aves > Passeriformes > Turdidae > Turdus > Turdus rufiventris. Next base: position 1,081,603 of record PYHW01009669.1, on the reverse strand, counting down.
AAAATGCTTTGTATTACATGATTAGACAATCAGCTTTCATTAGGCTACTTGATATCAAAAATCATTTAGATAGAATTCAAATATCCTTATTGCTTTTAATGCTGGCAATTCTGAGTGTAAAGACAATTTTATATTTTCTTACTGAGCAGCAGAAATATAATGGTTTCCATGAATTATCAAGTGCAAATCTGAAGGATATCCAGCAGTCACAAAAATTTCACAAATAATGACATGCTTTGTTGTATTTCATGAATTGTTTGAACATTTTGCCAATCATTCTTCTCTGCCAGTTTTGATCTATCAGTTGACATTTACTGGGTGCTGAAACATGGGGGCTCAGTTACCCTGTAAGCTGAGACCTTTATTCTAGATTTCTGTACTCCTCTTTATTACAAAAAAGATGCCTCCCGTGCTGGAAAAAGAAAAAACTTCCCCTATATTATATTGTTATCTTAACTGTATGGAGCCAGTATTTAAAATTATTTCAAAGAAATAGGCAAAAAGAAAAACTATTCAATATTTGGTGTGCTTTATCTTTTAATAACTAATCACTTAACTTTAAATAACTAAGAGTATTGTTTGTGTTTTGTAGTTTGATTTTTTTTTTTTTTTTTTTGGTTTTTCTTTCTGAGAAAAGAGCAGAGCTCTCTTGTGTAGGAAAAGCAAAATAAGGTGCCAAGAGCATTCTATACCCAGTGAAAAAGCTTGATGTGCTTTGTCCTGAGAAAATCAGAAAGCTGCCAGGTGGTGGCTGGGTGTCGGGAACTGGAAAGCAGAAACAATGAGGTGGAAATTACTGCAGTGTAAGCTCAAAATCAACCTTGTCTAAACTGGACTACTCACAGTGTAATAATGCATTTCTCTGGGATTTCCTTGGTTACTCCAGATCTCCAAAACTTATAGGTTTCTGAGTGTTGCCTACATTTTCTTATTTAGTCCCTGCAGTCCTGACTGAAGCAGCAGAAAAATCAGAGCTGCACTGATGAACTTGCTCATGCTCTTCAGGACCCTTGAAACTTCTTAACCTAACTAACTTCTGTCAGTGAATACAGCTCCTGTGACATCTCACCAATCACCAGGAACATATATATACAATATCTGAGTATTTTTTCCCTACCAGGTCTACTTAGCTACGTATTATGATAATCTATCTAATTTGAACTGGTAAAGCCGTAATCCATTTATGATTTCAAGTAAATGGTAACATAAGTATATATAGAAAGTTGCTAATGTTTATAGCTAAAATAGAAGACAATAAATCTAATAATATATATTCATAAATATTTAAAAGCTAGTGAATCAGACTATAGATTTTTTTCAGTGTTCCAAAAATACACGTTTACTATAAATTAAAAGAATATTCTAAATTATTGCATGTAGGAATCTTAGGTTTAGAGATTCTAGTACAGTGTATTAGAATCTTTTGATATCCTTAAAATGTTCTACTACTTTATTTTTTCATTAAAAATATTCATAAGTGTAGGTGTAAATCCAGTCACCATTTCATATACATTGAAACTAGTTCTCCTACATACATTAAAAAATATTTGAAATACAATCCACCAACTTTTCAATATCACTACTATAGTTGTAAGTATTTGGTTTTCATCTCTTTATCTCACAGAGGAAGATAGGTGCTGCTCTGAAGCACTGTGATAATGGTCCTGAGCCAAAACCTCCAACATCTGTAGTCATACCCATGTCATACTCATCCCACATACCTAAATGAAAAATTTAGGCTAAGAGAATCCTAGGGCTTATTTTTATTCTTATTTCTCTCTTGTAAACATGCAAATTTTTATATAAATATATACCATTATCCATTTAGGAACTTTTTAGAAAGAATTGTGGTGGGAAGGGTGCTTGATGAGGGACTGAGAGATGTTACATTTGGTAAATGATGTCTTGAAGATTTTGCATTTTCTTTATAATCATGTTGGCCATTTAGTATAATTTTATAGTAATGTTCCTAGTTTAATGATTGTTTTAATAGCCATTTTTCAATTTGGACTCTGCTAGATATGTTTATCCCCTTAGATTAACTACTAATTATTTCAATGATAGGATTCCAGTTATACTGTCTATGGACACACCATATAAATTAAACTACTTATTGCATTTGGAAAAAAAACCACCTCAAGTTATTAATGTGTTCATTTCTGAGCCATTGTTTATTTCCCTTCATTATAAATGATTTATGTGATTCATTAGATTGTGGTAATTATCATTTTAGTCTAATAAGTTTTTTATTTATGCAAGCTTCACTGGTGATGAAGTACACTGGAACTTAAAAGTCAGGTTTGATAAGTAGTAAATGCAGGATGATGAAACCAGTCAAAATATGTTTAAAGGACAACAAAATGTGTTGTGCTTTATTAATATAAACACCTAAGCTTGACATTAAAAAACAACTGCATTTTCTCCTAAGAAGAGAAGCTCTTGGATCTATTACTGTAGTATTTCTAGAAGAAACAAAATAGTCCTAAAAAATAATAACAGCTATGCTAACATCACATCATCTTCAGCATAAAGAAGAGCTTGCCCAGTTCAATACAGCCCTACAAAAAGATATTACATGGTGATCTCCTGAAATAACCATTGGCCTTATCAGCTCTCCAGTGGTCCCCCAACACATTCATACCCTTTTCCTTCCTCTGCCTTCTGCTTGGCAGTGTAGCTCCAGCCAAGGCCACTAGCTTAACTTTGAGCCTACAGTCCAAACTAAGGAGCCCAGCATTCCTTTGAGCTGACCTCCCTCATCAATTTCCAAAGAAATCCCAGTCTGTCATTGTTGGGGTGGACATAATATATGAAGGGATGTACTACATTTCAAAAGGTTAAATTCTGTTTTTCACAGCAGCATGGCACCTTTTATACACTCCATAAAGTTTGCACTTTATTCATTGGTTACAATAGATCAACATAATGTTCATTGGTGCAAAGCAGTCTCCATCACTGGTTTTCACAAAACTTTTCCAAAAATACTTTTCCCAGCTTTAGGTTTCCTCTTGCTTATCTTCTTCTCCTTCTTCTCTTTTCTTCTCGGTCTCCATACCAATGGCCTTAGTAAAATTCCTTTCAGAAGTAAACCTCATCAGTTAACTCTCTCTGGCTCACAGACCAGCTGTAAGCCCCTTCCACATCAGTCTAAAATTGTAATTTCCATACATCTGTGCCTCTATCATCTCTTTTGAATGACAACACTAAATCATTTATAAATCATCAAATTATTTAAATATCCTATATTCCTTTATCAGGAGCTGTGGTTTAAGTTTTCTCCATTGTCTTTCCTCTGGTTATTCCATAGTATGATTATTAGTGTTACAGAAAGATGCACATGAGAACATTTTTCCATTGACTGTTGGAATTGAATTTGTCAATGACTAATTAAAAAAATTAGACAAGAAAAAAAAAAAAGGAACATTTTCTTTCCTTGTAAGTATAAGTTTTGTAGCTAAAACAGGTTTTGGGGAGTGAAAAAAAAAACAACTTTAAACTTAAAAACTACCTTAAGATACCACAGGGATATTTTGATGAAAAGATAATAAAACAGACATGTTCTTTCTATTGGGATTTCAGAATTATTATTTAATCAATTTTCTTATTTTTAAAAGATTTGAATTAAAATAAAATAATAACCAGATTGTCTTCATACTAGGAAAAGCGACATTTTTATAGCCTAGTAAGCCACAGTTGAGCTATTTTTTAAATTAATGTGAGTCAAACTAATCAGTAAGGAAGTTAAATTCTTATAAAGGCAATTTGGCAAAGAGTTTACAGCTCTGGCAGCAGGGGAAAGAAAAAGCAATTTTTTGTCTTCCAGTTAATTGTCTTGAGTTACAGTCTGAGTGCAGCTGACATTTATTGTTCTGCAGAACAGAAATATGCAATATTTATCATTGTTCTTTAGATTTTAAACTATAGTTGGCACCAAGTACACTACCTGAGAGAGACTATGGAAGCAGATGTCATAAAACATTCAAAGAATATATTCATTTTAGAACATGTTAGATAAAACTATAATAAGATTTTTTTTTTTTAATGGCAGTGTAAGCCAATCTCAAATATAGCTGATTGATTTAGGGTTTGGTACAACACAGATACACTTTCATGTCTTATTTCCTAAATTACCCCCTAATTTTGTCTTTGGTTTTTTTGGAAGGCCTGGAATTTAAGAGGTAAGGTGTGCACTGCAGCTCCCACAGTTCCACCAGTCACTCACTACCAGGCAAACAGCGCAATTTACCATTTACCCCATGGGTCATCCACCTTCTCTAGCAATGAATTTGACTAAAGCAAAATTGAAGTACCCTCCATCCTGGTGGCACAGTGAAGGCAGCTATGATCTGCTTATGGATATAAATACACATAAGCATTTCTTTGGCTTGGAATATACATGGCAGCAGCAAAACGTGGGGTAGTAGGAAGCAGGGGGTGTTTGCGGCCATGACTTCTCTCTTCCCAAGTTGCTGTTAACATAGGAAGCCCTGCTTCTCTGGAAATGGCTAAACATCATGACAAAGGGAATTGCAAATTAACTCCTTTCTTGCTCTGCTTGTATGTGCAGATTTTCTTCCCTTCTTAAATTGTCTTGATGTTGTCCCATGGGTAATTTCTTGCTTTTGCTCTTGTGATTCTCCTCCCCGTTCTGCTGGGGGAGGGAGTGAGTGACTGGGTGATGCTTAGATGCCTTCTGTGATTAACCTACAAGAGCTGTGAATATCAGTGTAGACCTAACTTGACAAATATTGATTAGTTTAATACTAATTGCTTTGATGATGGATCATTGATCACCTTTTTAGTTTTTTTTGATCACTTGGTGGAAAAAACAGAGCAACAGTAAAACTCATAACGTATTATTTACATAAAAAAGATCTTTGCTTTTTAAGTTGGAAACCAAGCTTCCTGAAGTGAACAGGTAACAAATTGCTTGGTTTGAAGAACAAAAAGTGAGAAGTCAAAATTCCTTTTCATGTTTTATCAGTAACTTTAGAAGGCACAACTACAAGGTAGAGATATTTTCATTTGATTTAGTGTGTTGTGTTTGGCTATCATGAACTTCATTTTTAATTGAACATACTATAACTGTGTTGGGAAAGTCAAGCTTTAATTGCATATGAAAGTTACTGAAATAAAGTTCAAGATTTCACTCTTGATGAGGTAATAACACAGTTTTCTGGAATTTGCATATTTTTGCCATTGACCTCTGAAAATTACAACAGAAACATGAGGAAAATATATTCATAATGATGCAAATAGGAGAAGCAAAGCAATTTCCACATAGAAAGTATTTTGAATTCAACAGGGGTTGTGTTAAAATAACCCCTGTTTTATCACTCTGCTGCTCTTATCCAAGGAGACTTTGGGAATCTTGTTAGATGTGAACAAAAATGATTAAATTTTGCAAATGAGATCACTCACATTCTAAGGAGAGATGAGGGTTAAAACTAATAAATCTAACATGTACTTCCCTCATTTACTTGACAAATGAACTTTTAGCATTAATTCTCAGTATAGTTCAAAGTTAGGTTAATATGCCTTAGAAAAGCCATGAATTCTTAAAAATATGAGAACTCATTTGCTGTTCCATAGTTCTAGATGAGATGTTGGGATATGTTTTTTTTCTCCACGAACATTGATAACTTTGTATATGTGTGCATATATGCATATATGAAAATATGGATCAAATGCAAATTTCTCATTTACCACAACATTAGTAGTTTTTTGCTTAAAGCACATTATTTGAACAAATGAAATTACAGAGATGTTGCCCATGATAACAGCAACCCAGCAACCCCCTCCCCACTTTATTGCATGTTTCTATATTAAAAATTTCTACTCTGTTTTGCCAGTTTAACTTTTTAAAACATTATCTATTTAAAATTCTGGAAGATTTATGCTTCAAGAAAGTTCAGTACATTTAAACACAGATAACTCAGGAATATAAAGAAAAAAAGCAAGGCTGAATAAAATCAGCTATGTCTGCCATATATATAAAGCATCAGTATAGAGGGTTTTAAATAGTTTTAACATCCTTATGCCATGAAACAGGGACTAAAAGAAAACCCTTTTTTTAGATTAAAAAAACCCAAACACCTGAATTTAAATAGCATAATATCAGCTACCACAAGAGCAAAGAGATCCACCAGATTTTGAAAATAGTATTTTTAGATTCACCAGATTTTGAAAATAGTATTTTTAAGTACAGTAATCTCATGATTATAAGCCGCACCTGATTATAAGCCGCACTCCCGGGTGTCAGCAACATATCGTTCTTTGTCCATATATAAGCCACGCCAGATTATAAACTGCACTTTCATTCGCAACGAGGATCCGCATGCAACTTTCACAAAGTTGCCAGTTAGTAACAGAACTGTGGGATTGCGGGGTTTACTGGCTCAGCTCTGGGCTGCTGCAGGCTCACACTTCTGGGTTGGCAAATTTCTAAACTTTGTTCATATATTGGCCATTCCAGAGTATAAGCCGCACTTCTGGGTTCGGACCAAAATTTTAGTCAAAATGATGTGACTTATAATTGTGAAATTACTGTATCTCTGAAATAAGAGTCTATTTTACTCTCATAACTTCTTAAATGAGGAGGGAAAAAAACCAAAAAACAGACAGGGATGGAGACCTGAAGTCATACTACTAAAATAACACAGAGCTGGAGAAGTGGTTCAGAAAAAACCCTTTGCCTGAATTGGTCCTGCACCAATCGAAATATGGAGGTAATGAAAGGCAAATCAATAGCAGTGAGGATTTGACACAGTGACCAGAGTATGTAGAGGCTAGGGAAAGAGCTGGAGAATGCAAGTTTTACCAGAAAAGTGGCAGGAAGCCTCAGCAACAGGGAATTGACATGAGAGGACAGCAGTAGTATCTAAGGATAGACTCCTGTTTTTTCAAGCAGGTGCAATGAAGCCACTCATTTCCAAGAATATCTGAAATCAATCTGGTGATACTTTCAAGCACCTGGAAACCATTTATCTGTGTGGCAATGTTCCTGACCTAGAAGCAGTCCTGAGGAACAGGACATAGAGAGTAAGGCTTGTCAGTGTACCCTTTTGCACTTCTTGCTCTATGTGGCTGATCACTGGCTTGGAGCACAGGCAGAATTAACTAGACTTACTGCAAAAAACTTTATAAGCACCGTTCAAAAAACCCATTCTGAAAGATACGTTGCCATCCATCTCTCATTCACAGAATTAGGACACATATTTGTGATAATTTTAAAACATCTGGAGAAACTATTACTGTCCCATGGTCATTTGTTACTGTCCCATGAATGAAGCCTTCGTCTACTTCTGTGGACAAGTAGCTGAAACTACATTTAGAACAGATAAAAGTACTGTGATTGATTTGACATTGATATGAATTCAACTTGTGTCATACAGCTGATACATACAATTCAGCCACAGGCACACGAATGCTGGCAGATAGAAGGATCTAATCTGTGGGGACAGTTGCTTCTTGAATTTTGACAGTTTTGACTCATGAAAAGGCAACTCTTTGTACCACCAGATCAAGTAGCTGCAACCTTAATTGTAATGACACTGAAATATCACCACATTATGTTTTTTTGTGATTTTTTTTTTCAGGATGTGCAAAAGAAAGAAGCATTTATGAAAAAAAGCTCTATTCATACTGCAAAGTCTAAAGCTTTAGTGAGAGGAAAACTTCACAACCTGCCCAGACTTTAATCATATAGGCAAAAAAAGGGGAAGCTGCACATATGTAACAGTCTCAAAGATGGTGCCTAGAGAAGTAGAGAGAAGTTCTAGTACGTTTAAGCAAGTTCAGCAGTGCTATTTTTTTCCAGGAGGAACCAAGTCTCATTAAGTGCACAAAGCAGAAGGATTGTTGTATAGCAAGGGTTATTACTCCCTGTAGAATTTCCAGTTAATTATTTGCCAAGATTGGAAGATCCACACATAAGAATAGATGAGGAATTTTCATAGCAAAAACCACTGAATTATGTTCTGATAAACTGCCTCTATATCAATTTCAGATTTAGTGGATGATGCTGTAGATTTTTAATGACTATTTGATTCTTGGAGTGATGTAGTAGATACAGAACGAGAATCTATATTCCTTATTTCCTGATAGCAAATCTATTGAAAAATGAAGACTGCTATCCTGAGGCTCTTTATTCCTCCATATTTGTAAATTTCATATTCGCAAAACATGTTCTGAATAAAGTTAGTAACTATGAGGTTAACACTAGTAGGGTAGCAATATTGTACAACAAAAGCAAACCAAACAACAAAACTAAAACAAAACAATTCTGTGAAGATAAAGACTAGGACTACCTCTTGAGCAAGGAGAGAGTAGCATGGTCATGAATATTCTGTGATTGTGTCAGCATGTTTCCTGTTAATTGATGAATCAAATGAAGAAGGGCAAGGGAAAAAAATAGGCCACTACAACTAGAAGCTATACCAGAATACTTTTATATCTTGTTTTAAAAATTTATTTTTTAAATTATAGATTATCTACTTTGAAATGCTCATGAGCACTAGCAAAACAAAAGGTGCAAAGTGCAGATAGTTCATATCACATTATGAAGATACAATAGTAGAGACTCACACAGGTCTGAAACACTGCCAGAACATGTTAACTGGAATATTTCAGACCTGCTGAGAAATATTGATAAAGTACATATCAAAGCATGATCAGGTAACAGGTCATAATTACTAATTCGCTGAGACCTTAACTCTGAATTTAAAGATTGTCCCTTGGAAATGCAAATCTTTTAGACAAAAGATGGCTAATTTTTGATCATGCCTGATTTTATGATGCTTGAAGGATTTCACCCTATATATGACATTTAACAGGGAGCTGCTCTTTCTCTTTGTGGTTACTCTTTGTTCTTGCAAAGTCACTATTGGAAGTAATCCTGGAACAAACCCTCTCTCTGCACTCTGAAATTTTAGTCTTTCCATTTGATATGCATCCCATAAGAACTATAATTAAATTTTTTTTCACACTGTTAGCAAAGTTCTTAGGGTAATCAGGAATTTTTCTTGGACATGGGAGGCTGAGTAGGCTAGTCTCCTGTTCATTACTTGTGAGGATACATTTTGTGGGATTTCTATTCCTTTACCAGAATGAGCTCTTTGCACGCTCTGCATTCTGAAAGTTTTAAACAACCACAATAAACCAACAATATCTAGATTTAGTGGAGTATTTGTTAAGTGCCTATACAATAACTCCACTTGTAAGAATTTTATTATTCTTGTTTTTTCACTCTCTTTAGCTTTGGCAATCTCATGATTGATTTTATGACCAGCCATCATGCAGTATAAAATTGGTGAACTTAATTTAGTCTTTGACCCCATGCTGTATGTTTCTGTATATTATAGAACTGTTAATTTCATGAAAGCCAAAAATGCCAGTTTTTTTCTTTGGTTAATAATTTCAGTTAAATATCATTAAGTAAATACTTTCTAGGTCGTTCTTTTAAGGGCAAATTTTTCACTTGGTTCTACTGAAGAAATAAATAAACCAAAGCAAAGAAAGAAAGAAACAGAAAAAAAAAAAAAAAAAAAAAAAAAGCAAACAAAATAGAATAAACCAAAACCCAAAGAAAAATAATCTCAAACTCCAGCATCCTATGACTGACAGTTAGGGTGTGACGTGTATGGAAAGGACCTGCATGAGCCTTCATTTTGCATCACAAATCACAAGAATAAGGAAAATTGGAAGCATCAAATTAAAGACCAGATTTAGAGAACTAGTCTAATGCTGTGTATCTCATGAATCTCCCTTCAAAAGTATTCAAGAGAGTGAGAAATTTCAAGAATGCATTCTGGTATTAGAGACTATTCTTTCATGTTGGCAAACTTAAATTAAGGTCTGTCTTTCAATGAGGGTTTATATCTCCCACACAGAAAAAAAACAAATGCCTTCTAGTAATTTTTTTTTTTTTTTTTTTTTTTACAGTTTCATGTCAAAAGTGAGGTTTCCCACAACTTCTATATCTCATAGTAGTAACCAAGATAACTCAGGGAATCTTAAAAGTTCAGACCAAACCAAGTTTATTGTAAACTATCATTGCTATTTATTTTTTGCTCATTATTTATGGAGACTCCTTTTTCCAATAACACTGTGTTCCTGTGCCAATTCTTTCCTTCCTCCCCAAACCAACAGAATTTGTAGAAGTGCCCATACCCACATTCAAAAACACACACAGGGAAGAACTGCTGGTTAGTTTCCTGCAAACCACAAATATCTTAGGATACTTCAACCCTATTGATCATTCCTGTTTAACAAACACATTTTGTAATAAATTCTTACTTTAAAAAGTTAATATTTGTGTACATCTACTGGCATAGACACACATATATATATATATACAGAAATCTGTGCTTCAGAGGACAGTTCCTTACGAACTTATGTCTTATTAAGAGCTTATTTTTTTTTCCAAAACTTTTCTTTATGCTCAAATGAATTCTTCATCTTTTTCTTCTTAATCAGGTGCAGGACTTTTACCTTGCTGTAAAAACAAAAGATGCTGGGTAAAACCACATGACAAGATTTAGTCTTTTTTTGATGACCCAGAATGAAGCTAAATAAACCTTAACAATTGTTGATATTCTTTTGGGTTTTTTCCTAGTTTTGCACTCTTTGAGTTTTTGAGTTTAATAGAAGTTCAAATTTAACTGTATAAACTTTGGGAGAAATGTACATGTTTAACTCTCAGTGATGGAATATATAGAAGTGACTTGTTCTGAAGATATAAATGGATATGTACTCATATACTGAATCTAGGACACTTAGGTAACAGCAAAAGATCTTTAAAAAAATGGAAGTATGTCTATGTTGATAGAAATTCATTAATTAAAAACTTATTTACAGTTTTGAGCACAAACTTAAATACTCTGGAATATAACCCATGTTACAAATTCTCATAATCAAAACTGTACTTTTTCATTGTTGTACTTTAGGAACATTTGAAGAAAGACAAAAGGCAGAAATTGTATTTAATTCAGTTATGGGAGGAGTGTATCTTGTGAGAATGTATGGTGATACATATATTTTTTTTCCCTTAGTACTTAATAATATTGAGTGTCAGTTACATTTTCTGTGGGCTTGAAATGCTGAAAGTGGAGCAGCCAGGCCCCTGCAGAATTGGTGAGATTTTTATCAGGATGAATATCCCAGTTAGTGGTCAGCTCAGCTGTTTCTATGGTTACAGATTAATTCAGCAGTTAGAAAGGCAACCTTCAGTATATCTATTTCTTGAACTGGGAACATAAGTCAAAGTCAAATATCTTGAGGGACAGCTACATTTGTAAGGATGGATTGTCTGTTGTGTAGCAAGTTTTCAACATCTATGATTCTTAACTGGTTCTTAATAAGCAACTTTCACATTCAGGAGAAAAAAAACCCAAACAATAAAAAACAAAAAAAGTCCCCAAAATAAAACCAAACTGAAAATTCCACTAAGGTAGCTATTTAAGGAAAGAAATAATGTAGAAGTAAATAACCCAACACCTAGAATTTGGAAATTATTTTTAAAACAATTTTTAAAGTCTGAAGAAAACAATTAAAGATAATGACAAGATTGTGGCTTCAACATAATGAATAACATAACGAGTGTTGCTTGATTAAATCTCAAATATATTAGAATTTCAGTAGCATTCTTTATTAAAGTGCATTTTTTAGTAAGATCACACTAATTTTAGACTCTGCTTTATGCATGACATTAAGGAAATCAAAGTTCAACCTCCTTATAAATATGTTTACCAAAACATGAATTGAAAATCAGGAAATTGTGACACCCTTTCCAAAATATTCACATTAAAACTGCATGATTTATATGAATGTTGTACTGAGTATGGCCACTATGCCTACAGAAATGCTAGAGAAAAAAGCCCACTAGTTAGTAGCCTGTGAAAAAAACCAAACAGATTATCTTAATATTAAGGATACTTTTCCCCTCACCTAAACAGCCTTCAAGAATTATGAACCATATGCACTTTAGTGTATCACTACTAAACACACAAAGGTGTCTTCTGTTATGGTACACTAGAGGAGCAATGATGCTGGATACGCTTTAGTCAGAATAGACAATAATTTTAATAACATCAAAAATATATACTATATAATATACGTTATCCATTCTTAATTTAGTCTAAAGTGAAACACCTTCACATAGAGAGTGTTTCTGGTGTTGTTTAGTCAAATGCTCATGCTGTCTTTATTGGGTGGTAGATGTTGATACTCAGTCTGCAGAAGCTGAGAAATCAGTAAAAAAATTCAAAAAAAAGCAAAATTAGCAGAAAAAAAATTATATCCAGGGCAAATATGCTTACATAGATAAAACCAGTATTGCTTCGAATAATGTCACTTTTAAATGTTGTTATATGTTTATTAAACACATCTTTTTAACTTTAAGGCAAAAATTATTTGGAAAATATCATCAGAAATGGTCCTGTAGAGCCCAGGATGCTAGAGACCGGGAAGCAGTCTAGGATACTTAGATTCTCTGTTTCAGGGTAGCTGATGCACCAGATAACAGATGCACAAAATCTGAAGTAACATAATAGGAATCCTTCATATTCATCCAGTTGTAAGGCAAAAGAAGGGTCAGAGGGCCTCTAAAACTTTTTTGTAAGTATTTATTAAAAAAGGCTTATTAAAGTATTACAGTGTCTTATATGTAAACTAATACATTTAATAAAAAGGATGTAGAGATCTATATGAGCAATCATGTACATTTTTCAACTATACACTGTATTAAGTTTTAATACAAAAAGTGATACATGATACATGATTGAGATGTGATACTCCCTGGAGCCTTATAAAAGGATTTTGCCATGAGTTTAACTGGTGTTCATATTATGAAAAGCAAATGAAAAATGGACAGTTGTGTCCTGAAAAAACACTTAAGAATTACAGTATGATGGTTAGAGTGCATTAACTTGTACTTTGGAACTAAGGAAGAACTGTGTAAATGTGAAGCAAATAGGTTGTCTCTTATCTCCTATAGAAGTGACTGTAATTAACAGTTCCATAAAGAAACAGAATGATGCACTGCATCTTTCCCATGTAGCTTCCTATGGCAAATGTCTTCATGAACTTTCTTAGAGAGTAAAATCCACTCTGAGCAAATCTTGGCTGTACTTACATGCTTAACACTTTCTATGTCCCAGGTGGTTAATCCAGACTGTGGGTTTTCCAGATTTCCAGGTTTGTACTCAGATAAAGTACAAGTAGAGGTACAAGACAGAAATACAGTTCATTTGATGGCTATATCAAAGTACATGTCATGAATTCAATTGATCTTAGAATTGTGTTGGGCAGATGAAAATGGGGGAAGAGATACAAGAATAAAAGAGACAAAGATATGTGAAATTAAAAATAATATAGCATCTATAGCATGATTGCTAAACTGCATTCCTGAAATGGTTTACAAAAAGCAGACTTGTATTCCTACCTGTACAGCCTCACAACCTAGAGCAGGAGAGGTAAAAAGTGACCAAAGGATTCTTTGAAATGTGTTTTACATTATAACAAAGCTTGAAACACAAGAGATAGAATTTCTTGCATCCTTAATGGAAAAGAGAGAAACTTATCTTAAGGAGGGTTGAAGAAACTCCCTACAAGCATTTTGTGGCTTTCATTCATCTCCATGCAGAAGAAAGAGAACACAAGTGGCCATGTCACTAAATTTCAGTAAGAAAAAACGTGAATTGAATGTCAATGCTAAACAACAGTATCTCATTCCAGAATAAAACTTTATGCTGAACTTTATTGGAAGCTCTTTTTTTTTTTTTTTAATTTTAATTAATTTTTTAATTACCAATATTTTTAAGTAACTTTACAGCAACACACATAAGGACAGTAACATATACTCATCACAAAGTATTAAAAAAATTAGAACTGTGTCTATTGATTCTAATCAGTTCAGACCAAGTCCTGAAAACTTACTGGTGTGAAGTCAAGAGAAACTGGTCTTCCTAAATCCAGAAGCTATAATGAAACACTGTAGTTAGGTCAGTGTTCAAGTGTTTAAAAATGAATGAGAAATCTTTTTCTCTTTGACAAGAGTGATTGTCCATTTATTCTACTGTAGTCAGTACAGATCCTGGACTAGGGCAATAACTTAAGTGTTAAGTTTTCTGGACCATAGACCCTGGTGAGCAGAACTGGTGTGGCAGAAGGAAATAATGCTACTGATCAATTGCTTCAGTGACCATTGGTATTTTAGTTGGTAATAGAACAATTGAAAAATGTGCTTTCATTGAGAGTGATTTGCAAGATACATTAAGGCAATTAGAGGAAATCCACAATTGAAGGTACTTGCACCTAGAAAAAGAATGAAGTATTAAAAAAATGAGGAAAGGAAAATGCTCTAAAAATCCATTCTCTATTTTTATATGCTCACTGCAAAAATACACTCAGAGATATGTCAACAATATCTCTTTTTTTTAAAAGTTTCATTAACATTAAAAGTAATGATCGTTAAGGTGAATGAGCAAATGTTGCAAAATTAGTTATTATTACAAACCACATTTTACCTGGCTGAATCATTAATTTGAATAATATAAATTGTAAGTTTGTACTAGTTTTTAATGAAATAACTATTCACCAAAATAGTTAACCACTATTTTTCTGGTGACTACAGTGATTACTATGAATTCAATCGTTGTTTATTTTTTTTTTCCTTGATATTATTAATTTTGAGCAATGTTAAGATCTGGAAAAGGTATTTTCAGACATGGCTTGAAAAAAAACTCCTGATCTAAGTGTAACTTGACACATGAAATTACACTACAGTTAATATTAACATCTTTTTTACTCTACTGTATTTATTTGCATCCCCAAATTAGAGGTAATTGTTTGGAGGAGAATATTAATTAAGAAAATACATTGCACTTTATGGATTTAAAAATTATACTAACATATTCTGTCTCTCTTTTAGCCTTATTACACGCAGCTGGAAGGCACATGTTAGTAGTTTCCATGCAGTATTTGGAATTAGTAGGTTCCTAAACATGGGTGCACTCAGGTTCCATTGGTAGAGTCCAGACTTCTTACAAGAGCAGATATGCTGAAAAATGAACCTCTTATAAACCAAATATGCCTATGTTCTTCTTGACACAGGTTTTAGATGAAGTCCCTTGCAAGTAATTTTTTCCAAAATGAAGGTAGTATGGTTTGAGCAATTCTTCTAACATGGACTGAAGAAGGATTACACTATATGGCTCAAGCTTCATCTCCCTTGCCACCTTCCTTGTAAAGATTTCAGGTTATTATACATTGAAGTCCAGAAAAAGACATATTGACTTAATAGAACCATGGGGCTGAAAGAACATGTGTCTCTGAGTCTAGGGGAAGCATGAAAATTTAATTGACTTTGCCTTTAAAACCCAAAACAAACAAAAAAACTAACCAAACCAAATTAAACAAAAAAGAAACCAAAAAGCCCACCAAGTTTTGCTATTGTGCCACTGTTCAAGATGAGGCAGTGGAGCTGGTTAAATCTAGTCTGACCATCAATGGCAGATTGTACCCTAACTGGCATCCAGGAAGGATGTAAAGCTGTGTATGCTCTCTTGAATGTCAGAGGACATTTCTTTCTAAATTTGAAGTCTTGATCTACCTTGTAACTGGAGCCACTATACTCCTTCATAAGTCAATAGAACAAAATAATAGGGGATGTCCAGATTCATTGCCATTAACAAAGAAATATAAGATTGTTACTTTTTCTCTGATTGGTGAAATTAATCCTTGAAGAATAACTTAATCCTGGTTTCCTTCTCCCAATTAAGGAGGAAGAACAAGAATGAGCTATTTCATAATTAATATTGAGCTTTCACTCTTTGTGGTTCCCTGTTCATTTCTGAAATTTCAAGCAGTGTCTGCTTCATGTGAAATTCCCCAGGGGGAAGTGGCAACCACTTTGTCACACTAAAGGCAAACATTTCTTGCTGTCATGTCTTTTGCACTACTTTATTGGAGGGCTTACTTTATGGAATCTGTTTGTTTCACCAAGACCTACAGGGAAGGTGTAACACATATAATAATGAGGGAAAGAGAGGTAATAGGGTACTCTGTGTAAGGGAATTGATTATGGACATGTTTGGTGCCAGGACTTTAGGAGTCTGAATAGGTTTCCCAAGAGTGCACCTACGACTTAGGCACCAACACAAATTTCAGTCTCCTGATTCTTTTTCTAGGGCTTTGATGCACCACACACAAGGCACTACACCTTGCTATCTCTCTGGCAGTAACATAAAGTTAAGACCATCACTGACTGTGTGATAGCTCTATTAAGCTCTTACAGAAACTCCCAAAGTTTGTTTCGTTTATCTTGACATTGTTTATTATTGACTCTCATTCTTATCTGAGCTTATGGATAATGAATTTATTAGTGATACATTAATTTAAAATTATCTTTCAGAACAGATAAGCATGCCAGTGAATTCAATTTGACAGTGAACATCTAGCCAATCTAGAAACCCAACAAGTCTATTTTATAGAATACAAGGGTAGGACAGAAATACTGATGAGCCCTTTTGTATACTTGTAGTTGACTCTTTATGAATTGTGCCATCTGTTCTTTCTTAGGTGAATGATTGATTAACTGAGCAATATATGATTAGTGGCTTGCCTTGCTACTGTACTGTACAAGTTGTTCTGGAGTGTGCTCTCAACAGCCACCATCTGTGTGCTTAACAAATCAAACAGTGCCACATCCTGTTCTGTGCCATCCATGCAGCCCTTGGGGCATCTCTGAGGTTACTGATCTCTCTAGTCTGTAGGGCTGTGGTTGAACAAATCTTAGCAAAAGTAAGGTTTTTTCTGATTTATTAGTATCGTAATATTAGTGCTTCTTCCCTCCCTAGGCCCTTCTTTCCCTCCTTCTCTCTGTCTTCTTGCTTCTCTCTTATTCTCCCCTCCCTGTAAACTAGAACATTTTCCTTTAACCTTTTCTGCTGAAATTATAAATTATTGTTGTTTTTATTGTTGTTGCTATTATTATAATTTCATTATCCAGGTAGAGATCTCTCAACAGGGAAAAATCTCACCTGATACATGAGGTTTGAAAAAAAAGCATTGAAATTATAATGGGAGATATTAGGAAACTTTACTTATAACTTGTGAATCACAGCATGGTTGAGGAAAGAATTGCAGAGAAAGGGAGCTCTGGACTTCATCTTGAACAACCCACTGCTCAAACAAAATCTCCTAGGCCCTGTTTCCCAGGATCACATCCAGGTCTTTTTGAGTATCTCCACAATCTCCCAGAGCAAGCTGTGCCAGAGCTCAGTCACTCTTACAACAAAGCAGTGCTTCTTGACATTTAGAGAGAACCTTCTGCATAATATTTTGTGCCTGTTGTCTCTTCCCTGCCACTGGGAACTCCTGAAAGGAACCTGGCTCCATCCTCTTCACACCCTCCCTTTCATGTATTTACAAACCTTCATGAGTTCCCTCCTGACCGTTCCCTTCTCCAGGCTGAACAATTCCAGGTCTCTCAAACTTTCCTGGGAGAGAAGCACCTAATCCTCTCTGTGGTCCTTCTTTGGACTCTCTCCACTATGTCCATGCCTCTCTTGTACTGAAGAGCTCAGAACTGGGCACAGCACTCCTGGTGTGGCCTCAGCAGCACTGACTAAGGAATCCTAGGACTCATCACACCCACATAAGCAATCCTAGAACTACAACATGAAAATGTGCAACATCACAACTCTGATCCTTCTCCTTGAGAAAAGCAGGGTTATAGACAAGATCATGAATTATTTTTTATTCTCATGTTGGCTAAACAAGATATGATCAAATGCTTAACAGACACAAGCAATAAGATGAAATGTCTAGGTTAGATTTCTTAATGATTCACAAAAGACCTTCTTTTTAAACTTTTGTTATTCAGTACTAAGTATGTGAATACTGAGACCATCATCATTCATTCTTAAAACTTGCTGTTTTCAGTAATGAGAATTTAATGATGTTACCTGTATTTTTGTTAGGAGTTAAGAAAGCTGCAGTTGTTATTTTATAAGAGGAAAAAAAAGATTCAAGGGGTGTTTTTTTCTTCTACTGCTACATTTCTTTTTAAAATATAATTTGAGAAAAAAAAAGACATGTAAACCTCCCATTTTCTCTTTCTCTTATTATGTTTTTTTGCTGTATAGGCGGAAGCCTGAGCTTAATGTACAACCTATGGACTGGTCAGAGGTGAAATATGTCTTTTATTGGGAGAAGACTGAAGTATATTTAATTAAGTGTACTTTTATTGAGACAGAAGGGGAATTATATTACTAGGTCAGATAGTTCCCAAGTGTACTTTGATTACAGCTGTAAAACGTTATATTTTTTATGTTGGCATTGGACCAATTAAAATATTGCCAGTAAAAAGCTATGAGCTAGAAAAGAAACTCTAAAAATAACATCTTGTTAGTGCACATATCTGCTTTGTGTGTAGGTTCTGCTTGAGGGTTTTACTGCTGTCAATACTGCTGACAAAAAGCTGTATAACCACAAGCTGTGCTCTATTCTGTCTTGTGCATCATCAACAAAATTGACAGTAAACACTGATTTTAAAATCTGTATTACTGATGGGCAAAAATGTATATCAACAAATATTGAATTGCAAGACAGCCTGCAGTCCTGTGCTGAAAAACAAAAGGGATGTGGAAGAAAACACAAAACACAGAGAATTCAAACTACTGTTACGCAATACCTTGAAAATAGAATTAAGCTTTTGCCTCAATGGCTTTTAAAAAGATCTTCTATATCTGATAGTTACCAGTTCTGTTTTCCTACAAGCCAGAGTGATGAATACAATGATTTGGGAAAACAATGACCCTCTTTTCCTCTCAGCCATATTTCTTATCGTGGCACATTGATACACCATGAACCACAGCTCAGAGCAGAGCATTATGTCATTAAGTTTACATACTTATTCCTCCAAAAGACAGCTGCTAGTTCACATACCTTTGAAACTAATTCAAAATGTCTGTCAGATGTGGGCAGCTTGTACTCCCTCACAGGCAATTTCATGGATAAATGTCAGAAGGTGGGAGCCAAACTGAGTTCATGTAGCACAAATATTTATACAATTTGCTCATTGTTCTTCAGTTTTACCTTTTCATCAGACTCTGGTATCTACACAGCCCAATGCTGCACTCAGAACTTGAGGTGAGGCAGCACCAATGCTGAGATAGAGTGAGATAGCCACTCCTTTTGACCAGTCAGTTGTGCTCTGCTTGAAGAACCCTGGGATACTTTTGGCCCTCTCGGCTGCCAGGGAACATCATTAGTTCATATTGAACTTCACAGGAAAGAAAACCTCTCAGACCCCTTTCTGCAGAGCTTCATTGTCTCTTGTCTCCCAGTCTACACATGCACCCAGTCGCAAAGCATTACACTGCCCCAAGTACAGAATCCAGTATTGGTTGTTGCTCAGTTTCATGTGATTGGTGTTTACCCATTACTCTGATTATCCGTAGTGCTCTCCAAGGCGTCTCTACTCTCAAGGGAATCAATGACTCCTCCTAATTTATCTTCACCAAACTCTGTGTGACCTAACTCCTGTGTCCAGGTCATTAACAGAAACATTGAAGAGAATTTTCTCTCAAATTGAGCCCTGAGGGAACACCACTTGTGGCTGCCTGACATTTAGATGTTGCCTCCATTTCTGCAGCACTTTGAACCCATCCGTTCAGCCAATTGCTCACCTGCCATACAGTGTGCATGTTCACCTATGTGCTGAACACCTTTCCCATAAAGATGTTATGAGAAATTATTTCAAAACCTTTGCTAAAATATTTTTTTTAAAAAAAGCCTACTGCCTTTCCTTCATTCAGTGGTGAAGTATCCTTGTCATAAGTTAATAAGTTTTCCCTGCATGAATCCATGTTGGCTTTGACCAATCACTGCATAGTTGTTCAAGGGTTTTTCATTAACTCCTAGGATAATCTTTTTATAATTTTTACAAAGCCCAAAAGCAGCCCAAAAAAAGATTGTCAAGTCTATAATTGGCAGGGTCTTCTTCCTTGCCCTTTTATAAAACTAGAAGAGTTTTCTTCCTTGCCCTTTTTAAAAACTGTAAAAATGTTTGCCATCTTCCAGTCACCTGGAACTTCCCTAGATTCCTAAGACTGTTTATATGTAACTACAGTTGGTCTTGCAATAACACCAGTGCACTATATTTTATTACCCTGGGATAAATCCCACCAGGTCCCATTCAGTTACCAATTCATCTGGGAGTTTATCACTCATGGTCAATCATGGTTTTCCATCCCAGGGCTCCCAGAGCCTCAAGGCCCATGATTGGTGTTAAAGACAGAACTGAAGAAGGCAATAAATATTTATGATTTATCTTCACCCATATTCCTGAAGTGATCAGCCCCACCAAGTAACAAAGTAATGTTTCTTTAGACCTCTTTCTGCTGTCAATGTACCTAAAACTTTCACTTGCTTTCCACCATTATTTTGGGTAGCTTCAACTCCACTGAGCTTTGGCTATATGAATTCTCTTCCAACAGTGGTTAATAGCGCCTCTACAGTCCTATTGTATAGCCTGACCTTGCTTCCAGGATCCCAATACTTTCTTTTCCTGCCTAGGTTCTAAAGGATGTCACTGTTCATATACGCCAGCCTGCCGACTCTCTTGCTTGACTTTCAACCCATTGGGATTGCCTGCTTCTGCACTCTTAAAAGATGCTTCTTAAAAACTGAATAATATTTGCAGACCCCATTTCACTCTAAACTCAGAATTACATGGAAATTTACTAACTAGTACTTTGAGCAGCCTAACGTCTACTTTCCCAAGGTGCAGTAGAGTAGCTCTATATCTTATTTTTTTTGTTTTTAAAGTTTTGCTAAGACAGTACAGATTGAAGTGCAAAGGAATTCAGCCCATTGATTCTAAAAATACTAGAACAAGTCAGATGAAAAACCTTGTCAATGAAATGGATATATTATTCTATCACAGAACAGTGAGCATAAAGACATCAGCATGATTTGTCTTGAATGTTTTCATTAAAACCACTTTGCTTGTCCTACCACAGATGTTCATACCTTAAGCCAATTGGGAATTAATGGATTATTTTATTAATATATCTATGAAATTAGTTTATAGTGTTTATAATTTCTCTTCCCCAGTTGTTGACTTCTCAACGTGTCTCATATAACTCCCAAAAGCATACCTGTGTTTTATTAATTTTCCTGTGTTAATTAGCAATGTACAGTTTCTAAAGCTACGAATGAACCTTTTTCTCAATTCTACACAGTTGGAGGGGAAGTACAGCTAATTGTATTGTTCTCCTACTGTTTCAATTGCACATTAGAGAAGATCTAACTATAGACTAACTTGAAAATACTGCAGAAATATTAAGAGAATGAAAAATCTAGGGGTATATTTCAGAAACTGGCATATGCAACTCTAGCGATGCTTTCACTTGAGATCTTATTTGAAGACAGGTGACAGGAATATACATTTATAACATTTCTGTAATTTCAAGTCAAGTTTTTGATCCCAAAAGGATAACTTAAAGAAGAAGAAAGCAGCAGAGAAAGAACTGAGGATCATGGTGCTGGCTGTCCATGAGCCAGTGGTACCCTGGAGTTCTTTGGGAAAAACACTGCCAGCAGTCAAGGGAAGTGATCCTTCCACTCTACTTAACCCTGGTGAGGCCACATCTGGAGTGCTGCATCCAGTTCTGGCCTTCAGTGCAAGAGAGACATGGAAATCCTGGAGCAGCTCCAGTGAACAGCAACAAAGCTGACCAAGGGACGTGAGCATCCCTCTTATAAGGATGAGGGAGCTGGGCCTCTTCAGCCTCCAGAAGAAACAATGGCAAGGGGACCTTACCAATGCCTCTAAGTATCTGAAGGGAGGATGCCGGGAGGATGGAGCCAGGCTCTTCTTGGTGGTACCAAGCAAGAGGACAAGAGGCAATGGGCAGACTCTGATGCACAGGAAGTTCTACCCAAATGCAAGGAAGAACTTCTTTATTGTTCAGGTGACCATGTACTGGAGCAGGCTACCCAGAGAGAATCCCTCACTGGGGATATTCGAGAATTGCCTGGACACAGTCCTGTGCCATGTGCTTTATCTAGGATGACCCTTCTTGAGCAGGGAGGTTGGTCTGGATGACCCACTGTGGTCCCTTCTAACCTGATCCATTCTGTCATTCTGTGTTAAAATTTTAAATTTTCCTACTATGTGTAGATCAACCTGTCTGATGAGCAGCATTTTTAATGCTGCTGAAATCAGTAAGGAATGTTCATGGCAGTTAGTGAGAGGAATTTAAACAGTGATTGATCCTTTATTTTGTTAATAGTCTAAACATTGTTACTGAAAAATCCATGTTGTCTTCTCAAGTAGGATGGAAGGTTTTCAGCCGAAATACAGAGGTTATGAGAAATACAGAGGTTATAAATCCAACATTATTGAAAACATGCATTTGGTAACTTTTTAAATACTTATGGCAAATTATGCCTCCCAAAAAGGGATGAGTGGGAGGGAACAACCTAAAATAGTTTCATAGTGACTTTAGAAAATTCTAAAAACCTGGTGAACTTTTAGCTAACAGCTAGCATAGTTACATAGTGAAATATTGATAAAAATACAAAATTATACCATAAGTCATTAAAAGTTTCTTACTTTCATAGTCATGATTTATTCAAATATAGCTTCCAATCTGCCATCAATACAGGATAAGACCTAAGTTGATAAAAAAGAGACAGAAATTCATGTCTTCAGTGCTAAACATGAAACAAGATAATGAGTTTTTAAAAGTATAAAAACCAGTGTAGATATTGTCATAATAATTTCTGAAAGAAACCATCTTCCTGTCATTCTTTTGCCTGTTTCTAATTGTATTGCTGTCTTTGTGTGGTAAAAAGCATAAATTGGTGTGTTGTATGATACATAGAAAAAATCAATGGATATTTAACTTTTCATAATGCAGTGCAAGAAAATGCTTTTAGCTCATCTGTAAGTGCTTTAGGATAAATCCTCCAATTGGGATACTTGACGAGACACAGATATCCAATGAAAAAATATCAATTCTGACACCATCTGTTAAGCAAAGTAATTGCATCTGAGGTGAAGGTAGAGAAAATAATATTTTTATATCAAATGGTTGTAGTATAAGTCACTAAGAACCAGGAAAGGCTATAAAGTGTCTTTCAACAGATGTAAGGGTAGTAGAATAGCAAGGAATTATAAAGCAGTTACTCTTAGCATGTAATGAGATAGAAAATAGGAGCTACACATCAAACATACATTTAAAAGTATTGAGGGAGTATTAAGGAAGATTTAAAAACAATGTAAAAGAAAATGCAAGAAAAACCTAACAAAAAAAAAWCTAGTAAAATCCAATTTACTCCTTTCATAGGGTACCTAAAGTAGTATTTTAAGATCACAAACGGCAAAAGTGAAAATGACATATAAAGCTTTCTAAATGCCATCCTTCCACAGAAACATTAATAAAACCCCCCTATTCACATTCATTCATGAAATAATATATGTTATAGGTTAAAACGTTTTCACAGAAGGAGATGTTATATTTTATATTCCTAGAAGGCCTCTAGCTCAATCCTTTGAAACATTTTTGTTAGCAGACAGATTGATGAACTAAAACCAGCACTTAGACCCTTCACAGATGGCAAACAGATAGGTAGAAGAGCAAACACTCTTTGGGACAGGATGAAAATAATTTTGATAGAGTGGGAGAAGATCTGACATGAAGATAATATCCAATAAAAAGTGCATAGTACTACTCCTTTGAAACGTGCAATCATCTGCCAGATATTCTTTATTTTATTTTTGTTCCATTTTAACCTTTAAAAGGGGAAAAAACCCATAAAATAAGGAATATCTGGCAGATGACTAAAAGCTTCATAGGAGTAAAAAACCTGATATCATATATATGAGAAAAACAATTGTTTGGCTTATGCTAGTAAGACTGTCAGATGGGAAACACAGGAAATAATACTTCTACTCATTGTAGATATAATTCGAGACAAAATTAATACATTTGGGGTTCAGGAGAAGAAAGACAGTTTTAAACTATCACAAAAGCAATATTATTTTGGCAAGAGGTTTATCTGGAGCAGAAGAGAGTGGGATAGAAGAGTGACAGATGATATGTTAAAAGGGTTGCTGTAAAAACACCAGTTTTACATTATTTTCCTGAGTCCACCAATGAAGACAAGGAGTCATCAGTAGTCTTCATTACAGTAAATCTTACACTGAAGATTGAGAAAAGCTTTCTAATTATGTGAATGGAAAATACTGCAGCTGCAGGCCTGAGGAGATGTAATCTCTACTAGATTTCAAAGACTAGGAATGGACAATACCCTGCCTGTAGCCAAAGGAGAGAGTAGTTTAGATAGATTTCAAGCTCTGTTTTATTCAATAATTCTATATTACTGTACACAATAATAAAATAAAGAACAGATATTCTTTCACTCGTATGATTTCCTAGAACAAAAATGTATATCCTTAAGTAAAATATTTTTAAAATTGTGATATAATATTATATTATTTGGCCATACACTGAGTTATGCAACCTAGATGCATGCAGAAATAGATGTTTAAGCAAAAGGCTACAAAGGAACAGCTGTGGGTTTTTTGCAAGATGTTTTTTTACAGTTTGATATAGTAACAATTTGAAACAGTATTGCCATAATCCAATATAAATTGTAATGATTTTTATATAGATTTAAGGTTGCACTTCCCTTTCACCTATTTTAAAATACTTGGGGTTTTTTTGCTTAGCATGTTTTCTCAAGGAACCAGTACTAAATAGATCATTAATACTTTGAAATGTATTTAATGTTCACTGTCATTTGCTTTTATGCATAATAAGGCACAGAGATGAAAAATTCATGATAATATACACTAGAAAATTGGATTTCAAATTGAGACAAATTATATGCAAATAGGGGATCAAAATTCAAACAAGAAGAGCAATTATGAATTTAATAAAATATTTTTTATAAGGACAAACAGGAGGGGAAAAGTGATAACAAATAGAACAACTGAGCTTTGATGTATGATAAAAATGGATTTGTCCTTTAAGTGTCAATCCTCTTGTAGAAACAAGATTATTAGCTCTATCTTTTAATAATAATGTCAGACTATAGTATCTATAACTTTGATTGTTAGAAACAAATTAATTTGCAATCAACATTGACTGTGATTTTAACAAGGGGTGTAACTTGCCAAAGGCATATTTTGATACTGGGAATGATAATCATTGCTAGTACTCTGAGGAGGAGGGGGAGCCCTAGGTGTATGGATGTTAAAGAACAACCATGCAGATTAATATAGAGTGTGTCAGATATAATAAATTCTCAAGCTCCACATAATAGCTCTGTACCTGCCTGTTCTGCTCTAGCAGCTGTCTTTGACAGCCAGAGTTATTAGAAGACAGAGCAAATACTTTAAGGGTCGTGAGCTACTTTACCCATTCATAGACTTCAGAAAGCCAATATTTAGTTGTTAGCAGCCACACATCCCTAAAAGCCATAATAAAAGTCTGTCACAAGTCTACAGGAAATGTAATTATGAAACTTTTCCCACATCTCTTCTTTCACATAAACTCTGCTGTTGTGTAGAACCTGTATAAAAGGAGACATCCCAACAGGATGAAAGGGCAGTAATAATGCATTTTTTGCAATGGTACTTTCATGAGTTCCCAGAAATGGGTCTATGGAAAGCAATTATGGATCACTTACATATGGATTTACTGATTATGTTTTTTTGTGTCCTTCTTGTAGTTTGGTTGGTTCTGGCTTTTCTGTTTGTGTGGTTTTGTTTGGTTTTGTGGGGGGTTTTTTTTGTTTGTTTTGTTAGAGGTTTTTTTGTCTTTTGTTTGTTTTGGTTTTTTGTTGCTTGATATTTTTGGGTTTTTGGTTTGTGGTTGTCTTTTTATTTTAGTTGTGGTTTTGGTTGTGGATTTTTTGGGGTATGTGAGTTATGGTTTTTTAATTTTTTTTAATCTTTATTTTAGTGAACAGTCGGATTGGAATTGTCATATTTTGGGTGCAACTTAAAGTACACATATGAACAAAAGACATCTGGAATCCTAGGCACAGAAAGAGATTTTATACATCTATAAACTTCCATTAAAGTGAAAAAATCCTTTAGAGAAAAATAGAATTATCAAGATATGCTGCCTTATACATAAATAATTCATACACTACATTTAAATTTATTGCAAGGTAACCTCATCTTTTATAAAGACAAATGGTCCTATGAGTTTATACAGAATGTTAAAATGAAGCTTGGAGTGCTGGCAGGGACAGTTTATTTGATTCAATGCCTAAAATTTTAATAGGTTTTTAGTACAATACTCAGTACTGTCTAACAATACTTTTTATACTTTCTTCTAAAACTTCTCTATATATTGTGCAAATTCACCTGCATCAAGATATTTGGTTGGATAAACAAGCTACAGTTGATATGTTAGAGTAAGCATTATTTAGCATTCTCAGTGAGTCACAAAGCTGATGGGTGCTACTTATATTTTTATAGGAGAGCACAAAAGAAAAAAGGATTAAATGTTCAAAATGAAGCAATTCAGTGCTCAGTTTTAAATGTATTAAAATGCTACAATTCTCATTACATTAAAATTATTGTATGAGTTTTGGTCATACCAAGCAAAGGAAATTTTTTTTAAAGTATAAAGATGTTAAGATACAACAGTTTTTTTTCTGAAAAATTTAGGGTCTGATAAAAAAAAAAAAAAAAGTTCTCACAATGTTAGAAGAAATTAAAGTTGTCTAAAATGCTGCAGACCTTCACAGAAGACTTTTGAAGGAGTTTTAGTAAATGCCCTCTAATACAATATGACATGCTGGCCATCAGCTTTCCACCTCAAAGTTTAATGTTTTCTTAAAAAGGATGAAATTATTCAATGTGTGTAAGTTATTACAACTGTTTTGCTAAGTTCTGGAGCCCTTTCATTCTGTCAACACTTTTGACAAGAACAAGTTTATTGTTCTAAAGTACATTGCCTACAGCTGTACAGCGCTTCATGTGTGATGACTTCTGTTTATGAAAGAGTTTGATTTAATTGGTAAAATAACATTTTTCATTCACCTAGTCTCGGTTTTCTTCTGTTTGATCCAGAATAGTACAAACCAATAAAGCTGACAGTTGTTTCTCTGCAATATGTTAGAAATTCTTCAGAAAGCTGACTGACTGAGAATACAAAAGATTCACAAGAGAAGAAAACAAGTCTCTCAGTGGTTTGCATAAAAATTTGGAAATTATATTCTTTATTTAGATCTGTGTTGAAAAAATCTCAAACAAATGGTTATTTGGTTCTTCAGTCTTTTTTTCAAATTAATCTGATAGTTAATATTAAATATTATTGCTTCCTTACTTTATTAATGCTTTTCAGTAAAAATTTCTAAGGAAACAAGAAACATGTTTCATGAAATTACCACCGTAAAACAGTATTAGACTATTGTAGTGTAAAGATGAATTAAGACAGTTTAAGCAGAATGGATGTCATTCAAAAGGACACACTGAAACATTTTTGACAGAAATATCTAAGATGCAAGGATAAGAACTAATAGAATAATATTATGATTAAAATGTCAGATAACTATTGAGCCTAATTCTGATGAGCAATATGACATTTCTTTTGTATTAAAAGTATGTCAAAATTTTATTGTATGGTTTAATGTATTCTCTTGCATGTAACAAAATACTGAGAACATAATAACTGAACCCTGTTGCATTGTGCCAGGCAAGGAGCTGCAGGGAAGCTCTTTGGTCTGAGACTGAAGCATGACCTTTGGAATAATGTTCACATTCTTACTTTTTTCCTTCTGTGCATTTGTTGAATAAATGAATAAATCTGCCAACCATTGTCAATGAGTTCTACTGAGAGAAAACTATTTGATTACTTGTGACACTTTCATCAGCTGCTGATAACTAGGTTTAAGTAGTGACTTAGTCAAAGGTCAATATGGATTGTTGACCTGTCACTGAACAAGAGCAAGATCTTAATTAGAGGTTCATGGTTATATAAAAACAAGTTTCTTTTACATGTAACTATAAAAAAGCCCTAAGAATGAGTGGGATCAAGTGCCAAGTTGTATAGTTAGCTAACACTAGACTGGAAGACCAAAGATATTTTTTCCAGGGCTTTTCAATGTGAACTCTTCTAAAGTGGATTAGATTATCATAATTTTTCTGAAAACTAAGCTCTATTAAGAGGATTGAGGTCAAGACATCTGAATAAAAAATTAAAATAATTAAAGGTAGTAAGAGGCATTAGTTTCACCCAACAGTTATTTAACTTTTTCAAATAATTCCTGAAGAGATTGGAGACTTCAATAATATACTGTATTTACAGTAAAAAAACTCAGTTTTAAAATAATACTGGCAGACCAAGATAAATAGAAGGATTTTTAACATGAGTACAGGGGCAACACCTTACATTCGACCTTGTTGAACTTCATGAAGTTTGCACAGACTCACTTTTCAAACTTGCCAAGGTCTGTCTGGATGGCTTCCCTTTCCTCCAACATGCCAATTGCACAACACATCATGGTGTCATGCCAATCTTGCTAAGGGTGCATTGAATCCCACTGTGCATGTCAACAACAAACATTTTAAACAGTGCTGGTCCTAATACTGAATGAGGAGCAATGTTCATCACTGATCTCCATTTGGACATTGAGCTGCTGACCAAAATTCTTTGTGTGTGACAAAGCAGCTGGTTCTTTATCCACCCATATATCGACCCATCAAATCCATTCCTTCCAGTTTTGAG